>CAUYQV010069345.1:0-43068 GCA_963574575.1 Galagoides demidoff
AACAATAACTGAGAAAATGACATGAAGGCTGTGTTGATCAGTTTGATGGAAGTATTTCAGATTGCATGTGAAAACCCCACACTGTACCCCAGAAGGGCATTAATGTACATAGTTACCATTCAATAAAAAAAAAAAAAGAAACAGAAATGACTGGCCTTTGACCAGCTTCTGGGAGATAATCTCTGAGCCTTTGGAATGTGCTTCCTAATGAGAGTGTCTTCTTACATCCAAGATCTTGAGCTACTCCTGATAGTTTATGCTCATAATATGATTCATGGTGAATGCTTGTTTCTGTTCCCCAGTTTCTGGGCCACAGTACATCAGTTTGACCTCTAGGGGAGCTGGCAACTGAGTAGCCAAAGTCAGTCATGCAGACCCTCCATGCCTATGTGACTGACCCCAACAAAAACTCTGGACACCAAGGCTCCAATGAGCTGCCCTGCTTAGTAGCACTTTGTACATGTTGTCATACATCGTTGCTGGGAGAATTAAGCACTCTCCACTCAACTCCACTGGGAGAAAAAAACCCAGTGGTTGTCTGGTTTCTCATAAACTCTACCCAATGCACCTTCCCCTTTGCTGATTTTAATCTCTATACTTCTACTGTACTAAACTGAGCCTGTGGAACAGAACAGCCTTCCTGAGTTATGTGAGTCCTTCTATTTTATATTTCTTCTTTTTTTCTTGTAGAGACAGAGTCTCACTTCATCACCCTCAATAGAGTGCCATGGCGTCACACAGCTCACAGCAACCTCCAATTCCTGGACCTAGGCAATTCTCTTGCCTCAGCCTCCCGAGTAGCTGGGACTACGGGCACCCGCCACAACGCCTGGCTATTTTGTTGTTGTTGCAGTTTGGCCAGGGGCCAGGTTTGAACCCGCCACTCTCAGTATATGGGGCCAGTACCCTACCCACTGAGCCATAGGTGGCGCCCAAGTCCCAAAGAATCAGAGAGCCCGAGAGTGATCTTGGAGACCCCTAACACTGCAAAAATTAATAATAATTGTAAAATTCACTCATTTATGTACAAAAATGGTTTTTAACTTTTAAATTCTTTGATAAATTGATTTTAGTTAATACAAACGTGAAGAGAGTGCATTGGGCAGGTGAATTTAGAAAGAATACTGTATCCTTTGGAGCCAAAAAATATTTATGAAATATGTATATTTTAAATAATATAAGGAGGAAGACTAATCAAGATTAATATTTACAGAACTGTTTGTTGTACTAACATCGTTGACATTAAACAAGAGAGTCTTTAAGAATCATACGTGAAAAAAAAATCATGCTTAATTTTTACGTTATTATTTTAATTGTGTCTGGGCCATGAGTCTTACATGGCCACCCAATTATTTACAATGGCCTAGACACAAAACAGTCCCATTTGGAAATTCCTCACGTCATATAAGGATGTGAAGCAGAATATCAACTTTTCTACCTTAAAATTTCATTGAAAAGAAACATTTTAAAAGCCTGTAAGCCATGTTTCAGGTACTAGTCAGACACATCTACACTCACATACAAACCAGGCCTGTTTGTTCCAGCACCCAGCCAGCTGTAAGAAAGAATACAAAGAGTAGGAGTAAAACAAGAGAGAGACAGGGGGAAGTATTGGAAAAACACGTCATGTTCTCACCAATCAAAGCAACAGATTTTACAGGAATAATTTAGGGAAAGGAAGCATTAGTTCTGAGTTTGTCAAAAACTTTGAAATAAGGAACCTTTTAAATTACTACTATGAACTAAAAACCATTTTCAGATGTTGGAGAAGAATTTGTAAGATTTTCCCAAATTTATTAACCCTGGCTACAAAGTTCCTTTCAGGAAGTCAGCCACTGAGTTTATTTTCGTGGCCCTATTTGATGTTTAACTTCAGTATTTCACATGTTGGGCACCTGAGCAGCAAGGTGGGTCCGTGACAAACTCACCTTTTCTACTTCACTGGCTTTCAGAGAGATTTCTGGATCTTGCACGATAGTGAAGTTGGCTACAGAAATATTTATAAACTGTAAAGGCAATAAGGAAACTCACGCGGTCGTAATTGTCATGTTTGGTTTATGTCCTTCGGTTGTTTATCCAGAAAATAATAAAGCACAGTGTAATTAACAAAATTACTGGCTGCAAACAGGAAAATAATCAGCCACTGTCACTATTTTTCTGTCACAAGAATTACTGTGGAACTCTTTGTCATGTAATTATGTTCAGACAAAATGGAATAACAGCTATTACTTGTTTTTTTAAAGGACAAGAACTAAGTCCGACGAGGTGGGCACTGTAAGAGGCAGTGGAAAAGTGACTCACGAGCATAATTTTGAATGTGGGTATTTTGAAATGTCTTACAAACATAGAGGCCAAAAGAAAATGGTAAACGCCTAGATATGTACTTTTGTGAAGCTCAAAAACTCCACTTACTGGTTACGTCTTAGTGTCGTGAGTAGCAAATAGCATGCCTGCTCCCTCTTCCGTAGGGCAGTCTGTCAAGTACCAGCAGACAGTAACCTTACCAAGAGCTGTCAGAATCCCCAGCAGGTGAATAAGACTAAATCCTGGGGAGGCAGCCCTCCAGAATCAGGCGGGGGGTTGGGGGGGACTGTCCTCTCCTCTCATACCAGATGGGGTGGGGAGGTTGAGCTGCCATCCCAGTGAACAGAGCTGGATGGAACAAGAGATGCTAGACCTGCCAATGCCTTCTCACCATCAGATCCCAGAAAACAATGGAGCTCAAACAGTTTCATAAAGAACTATGGACTTTTAAAAAAGGAAGAAATTGGCTCCGTGCCAGTACCTCAGTGGGGCTGGTGGGTTCAAACCTGGCTGGGGCCTGCTAAGCAACAATGACAACAGCAACAAAAAAAATAGCCAGCACTGGGGTAGGCACCTGTAGTCCCAGCTACTTGGGAGGCTGAGGCAAAAGAATCAGTTAAACCCAAGAGTTTAAGGTTGCTGTGAGCTTTGACACCATGGCACTCTACTGAGGGTGACATAGTGAGACTCTGTCTCAAAAATAAAAAAATAAAAATAAAAAGGAAGAAATTAAAGGCATTTGGAAATTAGGAAGAAACAAATAAGTATTAAGAAAAGTTATTTAAAACTTGGAAATAAGACAAAAAGATGACAGCATCAGAGTCATACTGGAACACTGTCAAACAATCTCACCTAACAGTCATCTGATTCTCCAGGGAATATGGTATCGCCTGACTTACTGATTGTCCAGCTGACTTACTGAGTATAGCCCATACTCTGTTAATTTGTAGAATACTGGTAAGTCACAAATGATTTTCTGTTCAGCAGAAAAGATTTCTCCAAAAGTTGAGTCCTATAAGCCAAGGAACAGTTTGTATCTAATTTTGCAACTTAATTCCAGCATTGTTTTCTTAATTTAGCAAATTTTCCCTCTCTCCTCCTTTTCCAGTTCTCCCCTGACTGGCTCAAGTACATCTTTTATATAGTTTCGTGCTATATTGTATTAGTCACTTTTTTAACTTTTTGAAAAGCATAGTTTGATGGAAGGAAGGAAAGAAATCACAAAGGAACTTACTTTCTTTTTGTTGCTGTTGTTGTTAGTACATTTATTTATTTATTTAAAGCTGACCTTTTTTCAAGTCAGATTAACAGGAGGGTACAAATGATTAGGTTACATTGTTTGCGTTTCTAAGGGAAAGTTCAAGCGGAAGTTGAGGCAGCTGAGCCCTTCATCTAGGGGGTGTGCCGTACACCTGCACAACCCGTCCACTGGTGAGAGCTTCCCCACCGCCCCTTCCTTCTCACCTTTCTTTTTTCCCTCCTCTCCCCTCCTCCCACTTATACTTGTGTTATTCTGTCTTCTGGGCATGTCATTGTTTTTCTATTAGATTCGTATCAGTACTGAATATGCTGGATACTTGCATTTCCATTCTTGTGATACTTTACTAAGAAGAACATGTTTCAATTTCTCTCAATCTCTCTCACTGGAGAGTAACCCGTGCTTGTCCCCCTCCCCCCCATCACCTCTCCTCTCCTTCTCCACGGCTCCCCGACCTGCAGGCTCTCTCTAGTAAACCCAGCAAACAAACTGAAGTGTAACGCTCCTCGCGGTGAGAATTCTTACTGCACATGGTATGATCCAAAGAGCCTGTCTTCCCCTCCTATGTCAAATAGAGTAAAGAACTAGGGAGGTTTTTACCTAAGTGCACCCCACAAACCCTGGGCACTCCCCTTATTCCCCTCAAGCATAAACCAGGCCTGAGCAGGCCGTGTGAGCAGGACTCTGGGTCACGCACCCTCCAGGCCTCCTATCAGAGGGACTTAACTTCCAACTTCTTTAAATACCACACTTTCAAAGAAAGATTTCATTTAAAACAAAGGATACTAGGGCTTCTTTATTTCATATATATTCGAAATATTTATGACATTTAAGTGCTTCACGAATTACTTTTTAGCATTAGGCTTTTCAATTGAATAATGCATTATGGAGAGAATTATGTCTAATATACAAAGAACATAGATGCATTTATCCTTGAAGTGGCCGGTATCTTATGCTCTATTGTTACATGATACCATAATGGGGCTGCTAACTGCAACTTGTTTAAAATACTTTACCTTTATGTGGCATTTATATAGCAGTTAAATTATTTATGTATAGTCCTCTAACACCAAATCAACCTATTTTGCCTGTTTATAAATTCAACTTATGCCTGATGTTGAAGAAAGAAAATCTTGCTTATGAAAAGTATCTCTAGAGAAAGCGTTTGAGAAATGATCCTGAAGGGGGAAGGATCAAGCCAGGATCCTGCTTCGTAATTGCCAGAAAACTGCAAAGCAGCCCCATCCCCAAATTCCAAGCAATAGATCAGGGGCTTGTATTCCACGCAATGGTCCCTGAGAGGAAAGAAAACACAGTTTAGTTACATCTCTTGCCAGTCAAATGGAAGAGAAGTGTCTTTAGGTTACGATGTTGCTGTTTGTTGGTTTGTCCATTTAAAATGCTGCAGTGGGGTTTTTGCCCACTATGTAAATCTCAGGAGAAACGTGTATTAGTTAGGATTAGATCCAAAAATACATTTTTCTTTCACATCAGGATACACTACTGGGGGGCTGTTCTGGGGCTCCAGTTTCGAATAGCCCAGCAGCTTTCCATCTTGTTACACCACCATCTCCATCATGGGGACTCCGCAGCCTTCCTGGCTGACAAGATCTCCTCCACTTCCAGTGAACACACCTTCATTGGGGCCAGCAGAAGAGAAAAGGGAAAAAGAAGGGCACTCCCCTGCTCCTCTGTGACGTCACCTCTCAGAGATGCACCCCCAGCTTTCATCCCTATGCTCTTGGCCAAAGGTTAGTCTTGTGGCCGTAACAGCAGCCTTGGCAGCTGGGAAATAATCTTCAGGTCCAGCACCTAAGTTTCTCTCTCACACTTGAGCGTTCTTACTGAGGAAAAAGGGAAGAATGTGTGGTAGGAACTCTTATCACAGTTTCTAACACATTCTGTCCCCCAGGCCACCCAACATCTGCATCCAGCCTTCCTTTCCCCCAAAGGACAGGGATACACCCTCCTCCAAAGGACAGCAGCAGAAGCTCCACCGGGCGGGCGCAGCCTCCACCGCAAAGCCCAGGAGCGCTGGGCAGGGAGCTCCTTCTCAGTCAATTCCATACATGTGATGCCTGGTGATCTGGTGACCTCCTCTGCCCCAGACACACTCAAGACACAGTGCAAGAGTGAGAAACAGATTAAATTCAATTAAATCTATGATTTGGTAAAGGGGAACAGGGAAAATACGAGGGCTTTCTGGAAAGTATCTGGCTATGGGATTTGAAAAATACTGCCATACGAGACTGGATACCTCCCGGCAGCTCTCGTACACAGCAGTCCCTAGTTCATAACAATTATCAAGTCCCACTGTTCTTTCGGGTAGAGTAAGTGCTCGCTTTGATCATCTGGATTTCCTGATTCTTCCCTTGGGGAGTAACTCCATGGTCCACTTCTCTGTCTAGTCTGTTCTTCCCTGTCCATTGTCTTCTGTGGCCAAACTGAGGCCGACACTGCAAAGTATGGCCTTCTCGGGAGCTGGACAACTTCCCACTGTTGTGGTTCAGAGGCCTCGGCTTTAGGGGTATAATAGTCACAGGCTTTTACAGTCAGGTTGTGGTTTCTTTGTCAATACAATCCTTCAAAAAAGTACTAGATGGGTGGCACCTATGGCTCAGTGGGTAGGGCGCCGGCCCCATATACCAAGGGTGGCAGGTTCAAACCCAGCCCCAGCCAAATTGCAACAACAACAAAAAATAGCTGGGCATTGTGGTGGGTGCCTGTAGTCCCAGCTACTCAGGAGGCTAAGGCAAGAAAATTGCCTAAGCCCAGGAGTTGGAGGTTGCTGTGAGCTGTGTGACGCCACAGCGCTCTACCGAGGGTGATAAAGTGAGACTCTGCTGGTGGTTCTAGATGTTCCATATGCAAATATCCCACAACCAACATATCTCTACCGAGTTTTCGAATCTGAAGGCGCTGGTCTGTACTTAACTTACTGGCTTCCGTCCTCTGCCTATGCCCTTCAAGCCATCAAGTCAGTGGCACCTGTCTAGAAGCCCTCAGAAAGAAAAAAATCATTTTAGCATGAAGGCAACATCTGTAATCTGATCTTTGCTATTGTACTGGGCATCCATTGTCTAACAGCAAACTCTTAATAAAAAGTGCTGGAAAGCCTGGGGTCACGGCTTTACCTCCCGCTTGGGCTCTCTTTTCATACCACTGCATGTAACTGCTTCATTTTGAGGCACTTTGTTGGGTGGATAGCTAGAAATCCTTGCTGTCCTGGGGAAGAAGGACAAACAGGTGAGGGGTTAGGCCCTGCCTTGGTGTGGCTACACCTAGAGAGGAGGGAACATCCCACCAATCAGAGCCTAGCATGACAGCTGCAGAAGGAGGTAGAAGACCCTCCAGCCCAGCAGCAGGTGCAATAGAGTCTCAAAGGTGACCTCGCACAGCCTTTGAGACTAATTATGCTTAAGTCTACATTGCCATCCACAACCCCCAGTGGGCGCTCAGACAGGCTCATGTGATATCCCCACGTACAGTAAGACTCAGGTTTCAAGGTGACCTCTAAACCAGGAGGTAGGCCTGATCCCGACAGTATAAAAGACAATCATGGTGATAGCTTAGGCCTTTTGCCCTGATGACAATGGGAGCCTACTCTCTGTCTATGGCGAATGTGTCTCACTCTGTAAGTTTTTATCTTGCTCTTACTCTATGAACCCATCTTTCTCTTTCTCAACAAACTGTTTCATATTTGCCTTACTTTGGGATGTCTGGTCATTTTTCAACCAAGAGCGCTCCACAAACTGAGGATCCAACCAGCTTCAGAAACCTTGATATTTCAGGACATAGGCAGCCACCTTGAAACCTGACACTAAAGTGATTATCTGTTCCCAACTGCAAGGCTCCAAATTCCAGACTTTCAGTTAATTTAACTCAGAGGCCTTAGGCAGAGAGCACCTTCAATAAAGCTGGGCCTTCCTCTTCTCTGTCCATAAACTGCTGAGCTCTAGCCTGAACTTATCTCTCCTCTAGGACTTCAACAAACATGGCAAGAAGCAGCCAACCCCACCCATACTCTGCATTTCTGCCACCGTTTTCACTCACCCCCCATTTTCAGTTGGCAGGTGATTAGCTTTCCAACTGGGGCAGCTTCTCTTTTTAACTGTGTTGTCTCTGCACAGCAATAATCAGCCAACTATCAGCCTGCAGAATTTGGGTCCTTCCTGCCTACTAGCTATCACCAAATCAATGTCGTATTTTTAGTTTCTGTCGGGTAGATGCATGTCGCACTTCCAAGAATCAAAGTATAAATTAGTTACGACTGGGTTCAGCAGGAAATAAACAAACAATGACTTAAATATGCTGGACATGTCCCCCCGCCCCATTCTCTCTCAATCGTAGGAAGTCTAGAGTTTACTTGGTGAATGGAATCCACCATTGGAAGGGTCCCAGGGTGCTTCATCCTCAACATGCATATTTTATGTCATGGTCCGAGGCTGTGACTCTAGCCCCAGTTATCAGGCCCCACAGCAAAAAGGAATGAAAGGAAAGGAAAAGGGGTCACCCCCTCCTTTGGGGACACTTTGTAGCCGTTGCATAGCCTGTCTTCCACTTGTCTCAGGAGACTAGATTGAACTGCACACCCACAGCCATCAGCAAGGGAGTTTGGGAAGTGTGATCTCCTTCTGGGCGGCCATGGGCTCAGAATTGAGAGTCCTAATACAGTTAAAGAAGAGAAGAGTGGATATTGGGCAGAGTTAGCACAGTGTTAACTAAAAAGAATAATGAGGTCTACAGTTTAGAAAAAGGAGAACTTTATCTCTCATAAAGTCTCAACCCATGTGGCCATTCTGGCAGGCCAGGGAACAGGGTTCCCAGCCACAAGCCAGGAACACATGGTTCAAGGGAAAGACAACAGGGACAGGACTCTATACTGAACAGAGTGGCTGAAGGTACACATTTGACAAGCTAAGAGGAGTCATGAAGGAAAGGTGAACCCGCCGTGGGCGGTTGTGCCTCACACCGTCTCCTACGGCTGGGAACTCAGCTCAGTTGTAAGGTTTCTCCAGTATCCCGTTGGCTGAGACGGGTCCATGCATAGAGCTTAGATGTCATTTTTAGTTCACAGTCCCCTAGTTTGACCAAGATAAGCCAGAGGCAACAGCAATGGCCCGCACAGCCTTTAACACTAAGTATCTCATCAGCTTAAATCTACATTGCAGTCCACAAACCCCAGTGGACATCATTTTGTCCTGTCATTTCCTGGGCAGAGTGGCCCCAGGTCCATCTGAGCCCTCAGTGGGATTTCGATGGCCAAGGAGAGGCTCAGAGCCATAGCAGCTTACAGTTGATTAAACATTTTGGACCAGACAGGAATAGTGGTGGACAGGCATTCATTAACTCCTTAAAACCTTTTAAGCAATATAGTTGAAAACCAAAAGTGAGGTTATTAAATTAACTGAGCTATTGTAATCTTGGTCTGCATTACAGACTTGTAGCAATTAGCGAGACAAGACATAAACACATCTGCATCTGTGTGCCCGTCCCTGATTTGGAGGGTCTGAACTAATTCTGTCTCTCAAGCTGACCTTTACAATCTGTCTCCAAGCTGGCCCTTACTACCTGGTGCACCAGCACTCCCTGGCCTAGCAGGGAGGCGGGTATCCACATAGCAGCAGGGCACTAGCAATGGAAAACAGGGCAATGCTGGATGGGGGGCTCTGCAGGCCTCACTGAATCACCTCAGTCTTCAGGATATCATTATTCTGCTTTTCTTGGAAGTAAAACATGAGATAAATAACAATAATTTGACAACTAAAGGAGAATTTGGGTGTTAGAATGGAAAAAAAGGAAGGAACTTATTTCATTGTCAAATAAAAACATGGTAAAAGAAATTACAACCTGGGGTTTGTTTTTTGTGTCTTGTTTTGGGGAGGGATTGTAGTCAAAAAAATAACCCAGACAAATAATAAAAAAAAAACTCAAAAATGAAGGACAAGGCTAGGATTTAATAATGGGTTTGAGACAATATTCTCTCTCTAGTTTCTCATTTTAATTAACTACAGACAAATCATAGGTTCAGTGATAACTCAGTGGTTAGGGCACCGGCCACGTACACCAGGGCTAGCAGGTTCAAACCTGGCCCGGTCCTGCTAAGAAAAACAATGACAACTACAACCAAAAAGTAGCCGGGCGTTGTGGCAGGCACCTATAGTCCCAGTACTTGGGAGGCTGAGGCAAGAGAATCGCTTAAGCCCAAGAGTTTGAGGTTTCTGTGAGCTGTGACACCACAGCACTCTACCAAGGGCAACATAATGAGACTCTGTCTCAAAAATTAAAAAAATAAATAAATAAACAAAAAATAAAGACAAATAATAATGCACCAATTTATCTGCAAAACATATTTTAGTCTCATTATACTTGGTTCGATTACTTACATAAGAGTATAAAGAATTATCATTGGCCATTGGCTTCTTTTTTAAATCAGCTTTCTTGGAATTTTTCTTTTACATAAGGAATCTTAGGTCAGACTTAAAGCCTCTCAAGTCAAAACAAGGATTTAACTGCCTGTAGGTAACTGGATGAATTGGGAGAATTATTCTTTTCTTGAGGTTCCAAAGTAATTTGGGGTTCTCACATCTGTCAGAAAGTGACAGTTTTTACTCACCATAGATCAGGGAATGTTGTAGATGAGGCATCAGGCCAGTTTTCCAGAGGACTTTTATTGGCCTTATAAAGTCAACCTACTTCCTCAAAGCAGTCTGGGCATCTCCAAAAATATGCCATTCCAGACAAAGCCATGGCAAAATATCCAGCATCGGTAATTCCGGCCTGTTATAAAAGAAAACAGATTCTTATTGAACTTACACAAATAACCATATTCCCAATAAAATAAGAACACTTATAGTTTGTAAATTTTGGAGAAATCAAGTAGAGAGAAAAATAATGTTTATAAAAATATGCTTTAGCAGTTTATTATAAGCTAAGAATAGTTTAAAAGAAGGAAAAGAGATTTTGACTTCTGGAAAATAAAATACCTGTACAAAGAGAATCAACAATGTTTAAACAAAAGACATTTTAAAAAGTAGTTTAATTCCATGTAATTAATTTTGGTGTTGCTTGAGGTTGGGTTAACAATCTTCATGAATGCATCAGCTTTCTAATAAAAGTCTTAGAAGTTTTTTCTTTTAGTGCAAGTGCTATGATCTCCGAAGTTAACCAGCTACCCCTATATGTAAAGATACTGTCAGAGTCCTTTCTGTAAATTTCCTTGAAGAAACATATTTTTGACTATAGTAACTTAAAAACTGATTTTGTGTGTGTGTGTGTGTGTGTGTATGCAATTTTTGGACGGGGCTGGGTTTGAACCTGCCACCTCTGGTATATGGGGCTGGCGCCTTACTCCTTTGAGCCACAGGCACCACCCAAAAAACTGATTTTTGAGAAGAATCAAAGTAAAACAATAATTTTCTGAGGATGACAAATGTCTTAGAATTATTGTGGTTAAAGAAACAATTGACAAAGAAATGTGGCTACCTCTTTGGCACACAATAATTTAGCATAATAGCGGTAATTATTACTGATAACATACACCAAGACATATCACAACATCACAACGAATCTCATACGATTTTGGAACACCGAATAACAGCATGTTTATAATAACAAAACCCAAAAGAAAGTTGAGTCCTATTTGATATTTGATAATGCTGTATGTACACTTTTGGCCAAACAAGCCAAACGTGTCTCTCTTAGACTTTCACTTTTCACTGGCTGTGATTTTTTTTTTTTTAAACCTAGTTTGAGATCAAAAAACTGAATTTGGAATTCAGAAATGGTGTCAAATATCAAAAGTCTAAAATTCCTATTGTCATTAAACAGTATTACAGATTACTATAAAACCGCAGTAATTTGTTTAGCCGGAGTGATAATTTAAAGACTCTAAGGGAAAAAACTCTGTAATGGAGAGGAGACTCAGTTTCTCAGACAAAACCTAAAAAAGAAACCTAAAAGGAAAAAAGCTATTAAAGGGGCAAACTAAATCTGTCTCTCCTCTCACTCCCCTCTTTTTTTTCTTTTTACTCAAAAGGGTGAATAAAAAGTATTATTATCTCTAATAATCATCTTGTTTAAAAGAGAAAACCAATTTTTATCTTTGCCTTAGTATTAAATAGTAAAGCTAATTTAATATAACTTTATAAACAGATCTATTTAATCTTAAGGAATTTGACCATATGTAAGAGTTATATAAACATTTTCAAATTTTACCACTTTGTCCAACTTCATTTGGTTTTATCTATTATTCATTCATTTAATTCAAAAAAATTCCTAAAACCTTTAAATGAAGCAAAATCATTTTTTATTTAACAGAAACAACATTTCTATGACTTCTTATAACCTTTTTCACTAAAAAGCACATCCAATTTTTTTTCATATTTTGTATGTAGAATTTTTTCTTTTATATCTAGCACTTTAAATACATACATTAATTACAATGTTAACTCTTAGTAACACTTTTTGAAATAAAAATTCTAGGAAGTTAAAAGTGACTTTGAAGTGTTATCAGTCCCCAATTTTTATGAGGACATCTAAATATGCTGAGCATTTTATATCATATAAAAATGAGATGTCAAAATATATAAATTTAAACCTGTGTTCAATAATAGACCTTTAGGATTATCTTATTTAATTTTACATAAATGACTTTAAGATTTTAAACTACTGAAAAGAATTTTGAAACCACAACATAAATGTCCTTCTCAGTCCTCTTAGGTCTCAAGCAGTCATGTGGCACCTAAGATGAGTATGAAGAACCAAGTATAAAGCTCAGGAGAGAAAACAGGATGCCTGAAGGCGCCAACTCCCCCTAGAATAGCCAGGAGGCAAAAGGAGGGCCATATGGGCTTCCCTGTGTCTGCAGCTGCTGGTCTAGGAACTGGGACCATGTCCCCAGGCCTCACCATGGCTTGCTGTCTATACCCCAGAATCCAGGGTTCAAAACCAAAAATAGAAACTCACAGTCAAATGCAGCAAGTATTAAAAATATTACAGAAACAGGCCCCCAGCTGCCCTCAGCTCCCACTGTCAATCAGTGCAGCTCACTTATGCCCCAGAAGCTGCTCCTTCTTGGGGTTGATGATGGGCATCAAGATGGCATCTGCCTGCAGAGCCATCCAGGGAGTCAAGCCACACACTCCATTAATAAGGTTCCCTGACAGAAAAAACCGTCCTCAACCCAGTGCATCAGAAGCTTAGAGATCAGTAGGGCTAAGGCTCCGTCTTCTGCGATCTTCCAGTGTTCTGAGGGAAGTAAATCACCAGATTTGCTGATGTATTGGGTCCATCAGACATGGCAGAAATAACAAAAGCATTACCTCAGAAATACAGAAAGAAACTTGTGTCTCAAGAAGAAACTGCATTTATCCAACATGGAGGTCCAGAAGAACCCCTGTGGCTGCTGGGAATCCATCAGACAGAAGGGTTATCTTCACAGCAAATGACTTCTAAAATGAAAACTGAGTAATTGCATATTAAACAACTTTAATAAATATTCTGTAAAAATGAGATATAGAAAATTTAGAGGGACACTTGAATCTCCTAATTCATGTATTTTGGTCAGCTTCTCCATAAGTTTACCCAGTTGTTTATATACTTCACGCTTATCAAAGCATACATCTTTAAATCCCACCTTCTCCATTCACTTTTGATTATCAAACATTGCCAGTGTTGAATTATTAAAAGAACACACTGTGTAACAAAGTATCATAGGCTTCCCATAATGGAAAGAATTTATCAGGCAGAATTTCTGTTTTAGGGACATGATCTTCCTGAAATTGGATAAAGACCAGTGAACCAATGATTCTATTACTTGTCCTTAATTCTCTAATGTCTCATTCATTTACAAAGCTCCTGGAGTACAACTGACTTTTTAAGTGTACCTTACTTTAAATGATAAAAACATAGCTAAGGCAAAACAGGTGGCTGTGGTATTTAGACTGAGGAGGCTGGGCGCAGTGGGTAACACCTGTAGTCCCAGCACTTGAGGGGCCAAGGCATGTGGATTGTTTGAGGCCTAGAGTTTGAGGACAGCCTGAGCAACATAGCAAGAACCCACCTCTACAAAAATTTAAAAACTTAGACGGCCATGGTGGTGCACCTGAAGGCCCAGCCATCCGGGAGGCTGAGGTTGGAGATCACTGGAGGTCAGGAGGTTCAGGTTGCAGTGAGTTATGATCACATCACTGCACTTCAGCCTAAGCAACAGAGCAAGACTCGTCTCAAGAAAGAAAAAAAGACTAAGGAAATGACACAAAAGATCATTTGTAACCTATATTCCAAAAAAGGTCAAGGAGTATAAAGAAGCAGTCAAAATGAATGCGGGGCAGGATTTCCGAGGGGCATTTTTGTTAAGAAAAGATGAACATAGCATAGAAATAAATGCTAGAAACTTCAATGTGTTATGTTTTGTGGGGTGTTAACAAGGTCTTTTTCTTTGGTTTATTTTACCGTTTTCACTGTGATCATGTATGCAAATCCTGATAGCTGTTAACTTGCAAACGTGATGTCTGAAATCGTCTTAAAATCAAACTAAATATTCAGCTGATGAAGCAACCTCTGAATTTTTTTTTTTTTTTTGAGACAGAGCCTTACCAGCCTTATAATGTCACCCTGGGTAGAGTGCCGTGATGTCACAGCTCACAGCAACCTCCAACTCTTGAACTTAAGCAATTCTCCTGCCTCAGCCTCCCAAGTAGCTGGGAACACAGGTGCCCGCCACAATGCCGGGCTATTTTTTCGCAGCAGTTGACATTGTTCTTTGGCAGACCTGGGCCAGGTTTGAACCTGCCAGCTGAGCTGTAAGCGCCAAGCCAACCTCTGGAACTTCCATAGCGCCTTCCTCCTGTGCCCAAGGGTGTGTATATCGTGTATCCAAAGCCTCACAGAACTAAGTAAATTCTCTTTCATATCTTTAACAAAAAAGAAAAATACAGAAGCAGTAGTTTTTAACCTTAAAACATCTAGCAAAAATAATATCTCACCCAACTGACTAACAAGTTCAGGTGAAAATGTCTGGCCATGAGACCGGCAGAACTCCCCAGGCCAAGTGGACAGCTGGACTTAAGCCATGTCATCAAGAACGGAACAAGTAAAAGGAAAATTTGTCCCACGCGTGGCCTAAGCCCTCACTGAGTCTCAGAGGAAACAGGGTTTTAATATGATAAAGCACAGAGATAAAATCCAAGCCCCTTCAAGAAGGAGCGTGGATGTGCAGAGGAAGACACGAATGGATGCCAAGGCAACATCAATTACAGGGATTAATCACTGGGCTTATAAAGAGACCAACTTCATATAGACAGATGACAGTGAATCTCGGGCCCCCACAAAAGGGAAAGACACCAGGGAACCAGGCCACACCTGCTTTCATAATACACCACTTTTCTACAAAGACTTTTTTCTAAGTACTTAAACTACATCTTTTCTATCCAGATGTACAAAAGAAACAAGTACTCTTGTGTGGTAGCAACTGTCCACCACCCACCATGGTGTTGTTATCACCTTTAAAACTGTGTAGTTTTATGGGCAACCATCCCCTCCAGCTATTCCAGGGGACCCTTTACATACAAAAGTTTCACATTCTCCTATGGGCCTCCTGTGAGTGGAAGAAGACAGGAAATTAAAGGTTTATGGCTTGAAAAGCAGAAAAAGCAACTTTAAGAGGCAAGGGGGAAAATTTGACTAGCAGACAAAGCTGGTCTTGGTATGTAAATGAGGCCTTAGTTGGGTAGTAGCAGTCAGAGAGAATAGATGCAAATGTCTCTCATCAGACTCTAAGTTAATTTTTCAGATCAGAAAAGGATAGACCTAGCTCTGTGTGTGTGTCCAGTACAACCTCCACAGTTGGCCACCGCCCTACCCTGAGCACCTCCTTAAGTTGACCTGATTTCATAGACCAGAGGTGCACACATACACATCAGCACAGCAGACCTTCCTGACATTGACCATCTCTGTCTGTTGACCAATTTGTTACAGTCCCTTGGGTGATCAACCTACACAGGTTCCGCTATATACATATATGTTACACATATAAACTTATTTTCCCCACAAAACACATGTTTGCAGCAGTTATTTTTATTTGCGAGATTTGGGCAGCCATTTAAATATGTTTAAAAAATATATCTTGGGACAAAAATATTCCTAATCTCCTTAGTCCCTATTCTGAAGCTAAAAAGTTTTACATATTAAAAGTTTTGGAGAAATTTGGGTTAGAGGGTGTTAGAGATAGACAAAGGAGTGAGGGGGAAAAAACCAAGATGGGATAAAAGTGGGGGGGGGGGGAAGCAAATTTCAAGCATCTTATCCCACATCATCTTTAGTCAGTGTCTCATTTCTATGAATAAATCAGTTTAGTTAAGCAGCTGTGTCCCAGTCCAGGAGCTGGCATTGTAGAGGGGCTTTTAAACCGAAGGAAAAACAAAGGTTAACATTCGGACCAATTTTTAAACTAGCTGGGAAGAAGAAACAATCATTTTAGGAGCACAGATGGAAGGAAGGGCGAGAGAGGAAGGAGGAGGGAAGAGATGGGATCCAGAAGGAAAGCAACTTTAAATATTTTGCAGAAAAAAAATAAATGTAAATAAATATTTTGCATGCATCACAGAACTATTAAAAAGTGAAATTCACACAGCAAAGAAAATTTAGCTATACAATAGCGCCCTCTCCTGGTCAAAATAGGCTATGACCAATAATCTAAAACAAAAATCCACGCTGATGAAACCAAAGCGGTCTCCCCCGCGCAGTACTTCCTCCCTTTCATCCTAGCTGGAAGCAGCCTCTACACCAGAAGTATCGTGCTCTGGGAAGTAGAGAATATGACAAAAGCATATCGTTTGTGGCAATTATTCTGTACAAAGAGTTTCTCCCAGGCAAATGAGGAGCTGGGAATTTGAGGAAAGTTGTCAGTGTAGGGCACGCACCCTGGAAAGAAGTCTGCCTCTGGGTCCTCTGGGTGTCACTGTGCCAAGGCAAGAGAATGCAGGGGTGAGGTAGGGCACAGGGGACACTGATCAAAGGCAAAGCCAGGGCCTGAGCTGCCAGTGGCCTCAGAGAAATCAGATTCAAGCCCCTTATTTATAAACGAGGAGTTTGAGATCCAAAGATTAAGAGTGTCTCTTCCTGGGTCTCTCAGTGACTCCAAGTCACACACAGAAATGCGCCCAGGAAGAAGGAATTGACTCAGATAGCACTCTGTCCTTGCGCGTGAGTCCTGATCAGGTCCTGCCAGGTGCGCTAAAGCTGTGCTGGCGTCTGGTTAATGTGCGCCCCTCCCCCTCCCCCTGACCATGAGGGGCCGCACAGAGTTGTCCTCGCACATTAGCTCAAAACTCAGAATTGCTATGGATTTTGCACTACAAGGAGAATCTCCCTGAGGAAGAGGAAGCTGGACAAAATAGCCTGCCAAAGAGCTCTGCCTCTGTGTACATTTCCTATTGCTGTTGTAACAAATTAATACAAATTTAGAGACTTAATAAAACAACATAAATCTTACAGTTTTGGAGATTGGATATCTGAAATGGGTCTCGCAAGGCATCAGTGGGGCTGTATTCCTTCTGGAGGCTGCTCACATTCCTTAGCTCATGACCTCCTTCCCTCTTCAAAGCCAGCAGCCATCTCACTCCAGCCCACGCCTCACACACAGCACCTGCTCTGACTCTGGCCCCCTATGTTCCTCTTTTACTCATAAGGACCCTTGTGATTGCCCAGATAATCCTGGATAACTTCATTCCACCTGCAACCTTTAATTCCCCCTCGCCCCATGGAACATGGCATATTCACAGGTTCTGGGGATTAGGATGTGGGCATCTTTGAGTAAAGGGAGCATTTACTACCACACTGTCACAGCCAGCACTGCTTTGGAGAAAGGCTGCACACTTCAACTCATGGTCTTCCCCTTATCCATCCCTGATGCTCTGTTCATAGTCTCTCTCTCTCCCTTTCCCTCTCTCTCTTTCTCTCTCCTCATTTTCAGACTCATACACTGGCCTTATCCCAATTGCCAACCTAAAAATCTACAAATGACTCAAAGAATAAGAATCATATCACTCATCATTCAATAATTTCACATACACAAGAGGCCTGGTGGTAGGGAATCTTCCCATCTCTCTCCTCATTACCCATAGAGGGGCACTTCTGCTCCGCTCTCCACTGACCCTCCTACATTTCTCTCCAAATTTATCCTCTGAAAAGCTCATTCTACTTCTTATATATTTTTATAACCCACTCAGGACATAGATGAGCAAGAACTGTTTTCACTTCAAAAAATGTTTATTAAGCCCCTACTATATGCCAATATTGTGCACAAAAATTCCTGCCCTGATGGAGCATAGGGTCTACAACACAGATCAACACACACACACCTGCGTGCACATACACACACATGCATACACGCACACACACACACACACACACACACACAGTCTAATTTCAGAGCTCAGTGCTGCTCTGGAGAGGTGTTTGAGCGCCCAGGCAGAATCATTAACTCCCAAGAGGGATGGATTTTATGCAGTGCCCTAAGAATGGGCATTTTGACAAGAGAGAAAGTAGGGAAGAGCATTGCAAGGAGATGGGTAGAAAAAGCAAGGGCTGGGAAATGGGGACCTCCTTGGAATGGTTAGGAGAATCTGGATGTGTCTTGAATAAGCAGTGGATGGGAGGCAAAAGGGCGGGGAGTGAGGCTGAGAGAAGGTTTGAGTCAGGCTGTGAAGGGCCTTGAGTGTCGCTCTGAGCGGGGCCCCCGACATCAGTGTTTCCTCACTGCCCCCTCCCACCCTGAAGCTTGGCACAGGAAGAGGACTAACCACTGGTTGATTACTGGAGTTTCAGGGACGGCTTCTTCCTCTGCTTCTGTGAATGAGCCCCTGCCTCTGATTGCTGAGAACTCAAGGACCAAAGTGATAGCTTGGGCTCTTCCTACTGCATGCAGCAGGGCATGATGGGATAATTTCCCTGTAATTGTCCCTGTCCTTGTTGGAGAGTTTGTCCCTTTCTCTGTTAAATGCTCTTTCAGAATTGGCTGGAGAAGGCCGGAGACAGGAGGGATCCAGGCTCCAGGGTAAGGTTGGCAGTTTTCTGTATTTATTTGCTGCCTGGAATTTCTGGAATCAAAAAAGGGAGCAGAGGCCTCTGCCATCCTCTGTCCCCAGCACTGACTTCTTCCA
Source organism: Galagoides demidoff (assembly GCA_963574575.1). Classification (NCBI taxonomy): domain Eukaryota; kingdom Metazoa; phylum Chordata; class Mammalia; order Primates; family Galagidae; genus Galagoides; species Galagoides demidoff. The sequence continues at coordinate 18,727 of CAUYQV010069345.1, forward strand.
TCCATTCTAATGGGACCTCCTTGATATTTTGGTCCCTTTACAAACCTGCATCACCCTTTCCTTCCTGGGGGCTCCAGGAGCATTCCCACCCCACTCTGCCTCCCCTTCCCACAGACACGCCCCACACCAACTGTTCCTTCAGGCCTTCCTCCAGGAAGCTTTCCCTGATCATCACCACACACTCCACAGTCCAATGACCCTTCAGGGCTCCTGAGGACTCACTAGGACTTAAGAATTTAATTTGCAGTAAATCAGCTAGTGACCTTGATGACAAGTGAGGAAAACCTGATGAGTCGCTTTTCACCAATAAATGAGAGCTACATGTCATGCATTCAGTGGACCGGGTCACAAAATCAAATGCAGAAAGGGAAAGTGGTGGACACAGGCCTGGGGAAACCAGCGCTGGGAGGCACTGGAGGTGGAAGGAAAGTCGGAAGGGACCAGCTAGGTCAGAGAACTGGGAACAGGGCTGTGGTCAGAAGTGGGGGGGGGAGGGAAGCGGGGAGTCATATGCAAAGGAAGAATTTCATAAATGAAGCAAGCCCAAGTAATAAATTGGGTCCATGTGTTGCCAAAGCAAAGGTGAAACTTACTGGAAATGAGGAGGTAACAAAACTAGAAGGCTCCAGAAAACAAAAATTCTCCAGGATGTTGGCAGGATGTGGGTTGACTGGTCCAAGAGTCAAAGTCTTAACATGAAGTAACAGGGAGGTGAGTAATGAAGCAATCAGATGGGGCAGCGAGAGGACAGGGGCCCCAGGGAGCAGAGGGAGCCAGGTGGTCAGACCGTGGTGCACACCAAGGTGCTCAGCAGGACGAGCTCCCAGGCGGGCCCTGAGGGGCAGGGCCGCAGAGCACAGCAGACTTCACTGCAGGAGCGGCCAGGGAAGGGGGCTCCAGAGAGCCACGTTTTCTTCTGTTTGCAATTTTCTGTTTAAATGATTTCTACTTTTCTATCTATTCATTCTGTCCTCTTTTCTTTTGGCTTATTTGGCTTTGTATTCTAGTTTCCAAAGTTAAACGTTTTGTTCCTGTACCTTCAATATATCTCATTTTGCAATAAAAATCACTAAAAGCCAAGACTTTTCTGAGAACCACATTGATTGCAACCACATGTCAAGATGCGAAGTGTTCACGTCGTCAATTTCCAAATAACCAGTGACTGAATGTTCAGTTTCCCCTCTGACTGAGAAATATTCAGAAAACTGCTCTTTTATATATTTCTACGTGGTTTAAATTTTTTAGTTGTCATTTTCTTTTTAATTCTCTTTATATGGCAGTGTATTCAGAAAACGTGACCTGTCCATTTTCCACCGTAGGGGTTTGTTGAGATTTTCTTCAGTGGCTGGTATTGATCAACGTCCCATTTTTAATGCCCCATGAGAAGTGAAAATCGTGTTCATAGTTCTCAAAACCACACTGAAGCTTCATCATAGCGCTCAAAATCTCCTCATTCTGTTTTATTTTGTTTGGTTTGGTTAGAGGTATTTTAAACATCCCCTACGATGACTATTGGTTTTTCCCTTATATTTTTGACAGATTTTGTTTTATTTGTGTCAGTGCAAAGTAGTTTTTGCACATAAAAGTTCGTGACTGCTCCAGCTTCTTGGGAAATCACACCTTTTTTTCCATGTAAAACGGTATTTTTTGTTCCATTTAAAGATCTTGGCCTCGATTCTACTTTGATACTTGCGCGGCTAACCTTGTTTCCTTTTAGTTAGTTTTTCCTGCACACATAATTATTCATCCATTTATTTTTCAGCTTTGCTGTGTCCATTTATTTTCCGTGCATCTCACCAAAAGCAGACATCCGGATTTTATTTTTTGACCCTGCCATCTATTGTATTTGTGTGCCTTTTTTTCCTGTCTTTTTTGTATTTTTTGTTCTTTTCTCCTTACTGACCTCTCCACTATCGATCGGATTTTAAGTTGTTGCTTCTGTTTTTCTTCTAGTGATTTTGAGGCTTTATGTATCAGTTAGGACTCAATTCCACTGAGTCCAGCAAAAACCCTTGGCTAAAAGTAGCATGAAAACATATCTTCTCCCATGTGAAAGAAGTCGGGGGAGGTCAGGGCTGAGATGAGGGCACCGCTGGCCTCAGGAGCCCAGGCTCCCACTCTCTCTCTCTGTTCTACCTTCCTCAGAAAGTAAGTTCTTTTTTCAAAGCTATAAGATGACTGCAAGGACTCCTTCCTTTCCACCCCAGTTCCATGCAGCAAGAAGAAAGGGGGCCAAAGAAGGGGGAATGTTCCGCTGCCTCGGCTCCATTGGAGAGTCTGCCCTGAAGTTTCACACAGTGCTTCCACTTACCTGCGATTAGCCAGGACACAATCACACAGGAGTAACTGTTTGTATTTAGTACGTACCAAACTGCCAACGTAGCTGGAAAACGTCGTCTTCCAGCAAGGCACAGCGCCACCTCATTCCGTTTCTAAGGACCAAGAAGGGAAAGGATGCTAACTATGCAACCTAAATCTCTGCCCCCCAAAAATACTATAGTCATTCTACCAGCTTTTACATTTAATTTTTATACTATTTAAAGAGATATTTCTCTACAGCTGTCAACAATTAAGCATTAGGATCTCTGCTCAAAATAAGATATGTATCATTTTAAATTTTCTGTCTTTCCCAATCACAACTTCCAAACATTAGTACAAATTTGCCTCCAAATTACGGCCAATTTTTGTACAATATACTCTTTAATTATAGAAATCACTTTCTGATAAATCCATGAAACATAATATTAACAATTATAGACTCAGCTGTAGGTTATATTAGTTTTCTTGCTTGCCAACTATTAATGTAATTGATCTCATTTCTTTCTTAAGTTTGTCTTTCAGAAATAGTGTATGACACATTCTCAAATCCCTGTATTTTTGCCTGATTTTCATATGATATATTCTAACTATAGAAATTCAGGACCCTAATTCTTCTTCCTCAGAGCCAAGCAGCCCTGCTCCATTGTCCCCTGGCGTTTAATCCTATAGACAAGCCTGTGCCCTTCCAACTGGCTTTCATTTGTGTGCAATTTTTTTTCTGAAAACTCGTAAGTCATTATCTTTAGCCCTAAAATTCAGAATCTAGAAATTTCACCTAGCTATTCCCTCCTGCACTCAGTAGGCAGTTTTGATCAGAAGTTTGAAGTGTATCTTCATTTCTGAAAATTTTCTCCTCCTTCCTATTCTATATTATTCTTCTAACCCCTTCTTAAAAACATATTTGATCTCCTCGACCTATCCTTCTCGTCTCTTACCTTCACCCCCATCATTTCTATCTCCTTGTCTTTTTGGTTATAGCACACACCTTGATTTCCAAGTCAGGGATCTATTTTATGGACATGTCTTCCAGTTATCTGGAACTTTATTTTGCTAAGTTGTATTTTAGTTTATAAATACTTTTTCCTATATATGATTAGCCTTTGATTTAAGAATCTTCTCAACATTTTGTAAGGATAGTAAATATAATTTTTGAGAGGTTTTTTCCTTCATCTTTCTCTGCTTCATCCATTTATACTTCTCAGCTCTTCCTTTGCATCATGTAATTTCCCTCCAATACTCAGTAACCCTTTGCTTTAAATGAAGTGCAAGTTGAATATTACAGACGCCAGGTATCGGCTCCTCCCACATTTGTGGAGGACCGACTCTCCCTGGAACTGACCACCCCATTGTTTCTGTGACTTTTGGAAACCCAGAATTACCTCAGGTTGCAGCAGACGCTGCTCTGCCTCTCTCTGACCTTTCATACCAGCTGAGCCCTTCACACCAACCTGGGACAAACCCTTGAACCAGACAGTCTGTAAGCAAGAGATGAGTGCCGGGGAGGGGGGAGGACGGCTCCTCTAGGGAAAGTATTTGCTTAATTACTTTTATGTTCATCCGTGCAGCCTTTTTATAACTGACTTAAAACTTCCCAGGGTTCCTCTAGGGACGGAGCTCTCATTTCGGCAGCAGACCTTTCCACTGCTCTTTTGGGGTCACTCTTATTACTTCTCTCGTTTCTCCATTATCTGTTCCCATATGCTTTCCTTTTTATAATTAAAGAAATAATAAATGTATATGCAACATATCTCATTTCACTGGATCCAATACAACTGCTATGCTTTTTGTTTTTGTTTTTTTTATTGTTGGGAATTCATTGAGGAATGAAGTGTAACAAGAACCTAGGTTATGCTGATTGCGTTTGTTAGGTATAGTCCATCTTACAGTGTTGTCTTGCCCCCAAAAGTTGTGTCACATACCAAGACCACCAAGACCTCCAACCCCTCTCTCCTTCCCTCTCTCTGTTCTTCCTTTCCCTCACCTTCCTCCCTCTTTCTTTCTCGCTCTCTCTCTGCTCTCCCCTTCCCCCACTCCCACTGTGTACTAGGTCCTTAATTGTCCTTATATCAAAATTAAGTACATAGGATTCATGCTTCTCCATTCTTGCGATGCTTTACTAAGAATAATGTGTTCCACTTCCATCCAGGTCAATACAAAAGATGTAAAGTCTCCATCTTTTTAATGGCTGAATAGTATTCCATGGTATACATATACCACCGCTTGTTAATCCATTCCTGGGTTGGTGGGCATTCAAACTGTTTCCACATTTAGTCAATTGTAAACTGAGGTGTGATAAACAGTCTAGTGCAAGCGTCCTTATGGTAAAAGACTGCTATGTCTTAGACACTGAAGAGGCAGCAATGGACAAGATGAAAATTCCTGTCCTGTGGCACTTTCTCTCCGAAAATGGATCAGCCCCAGAGATAGAGAAAGGTCATGACCCCTTACTCTCCCACACGTCTAACCCTAATCCCCAAGGTAACATGGGAATAGTTTTGTATATATTTTCACACTTTTCTTTAAGATCATATAAAAACTATCTGTTGCTTTTGTCTTGTTTCACATATAGAATCTCACTGTGTACACTTACAATTCATTTTTTTCTCTTGATGATTTGGTTTCAACATCCTTCCAGAACCGCCATAGAGATCCAATTCACTCTTATAGCCACTGCATAATATTCAGTATTGGCATTATACCTCAATCTATACAAGCACCCCCATTATTTCCCATTCTTTTTAACTGACTGTCTATATGCTTTTGCTACTATAAGTCTGTGATAAACATCCTTATCTATACATCCTTCTGTGTAGATGCTTTTGTTTCTGTAGGATAAGATTACCATAATTGGGAATGCTAGGAAATGGCTTAAGTGTTTTTAATTTTAACAGATGTTGCCAGATTATTTTCCAAAAATGTTGTGGTGAGCCATGTTCCCACTAACAACACCATGAGTGTCTAATTCCCCACATACTTGGCAGCATTCAATGTTATGAATTTTCCAATTTTTGCCAATATGATAGATGAAAACTAACTCCTTAACTGATGCTTTAATTTTTATTAGCAATATGTATTTTCCTTTGAAATATTTCCTTTGAGTCATGATGCACTGATTTTTGTTACCATTTTTTTCCTTATTGTCATTTCATAAACATTCTCTGTATAAGGAACCCTCCACATATCATGCGTATAGCAAAAAAAAAATCTGATCTCTTTTCCTTTAACATTTATAGTATCTTTTTACATGAATAATGTTTAAATTTGTATGTAACCATGAATATTTGTTTTCTTTTTACATTTCTTTTGTTTTCTGCCTTACTTAAGATCTTTTCCACCCTCAAGGTATTTTCATATTCTCCTGACTGTGCATCTAACTTTTAGGGGTTGTGGAGATTTTTAGACTATCTGGAATATACTTTATATATAAGGTGAAGTAAGAAACTATTTTCTTCTAGTTGAAAAGCCAATTATTCTTGTATCATTGATTAAGTGATCATTTCATCCACTGAATTCCAATTGGGTTTTTGTCATGTAGTGTAGACTGTCCACTGAGTATGTCTGTCAATTCCTGTGTCAAAGGCACACAACAACTTCTCCGAGACAAGGACTCTGCTTTTCATATTCTCTTTGATGTATTCCCAATGCCTAAAAGATGCCTCAGGCCTAGAAAAGCATTTTCCCCATTGTAGGTGCTCAAAAAGCATCTGTTGAATAAGTGAAGAGGGAGTTTTAATATCTGGAACACCAGTGTTCACCCTTATAGTTCTTCATTTTTCAAAATGTACTAGAAGTTATCACGCATTTCTCCAATACTGCAGAAAGAATATATTTTTCCAGTTCTAATTGGGGTCTTTTTCCAAGTTAGAGAAAAACCATTGGCTTTTCTTGCATTTATCTCATATCCAAACATACTCCCAGGTTCTTTTATAGTGTTTTATTGGTTTCTGTTAACAGACTATGTGGGATTTTCTAGAAATATGTCCTTTAATCAGACTATCATCTGCAAATAAATTTTTTATCATACTAATTCTGACTATTTCCTTTCCTTCATTTAATGTATTAGATAAAACCTTCAAAACAATATTGAAGGTGGTGAAAATCACATAGTTTCCTGATATTTACAGCAATTGCTTTAGTATTTTGTCATGTGTACAATTTTTATTACTGATTTTTAATAAATATTAGCCTCTATAACTCCCTGACTTCTTTATTTTACCTTGAGTTTAATTCAGAATGTCTAATGGATATTATGCTATGTATAATAATGGCCTTTGGAGGATCTATTAAGCTGAAATAATCTACTAATGTGATTTTCTCTTTTTATTTGTTTATAGGATAAAATATATTAAATATTTCTTAATAAGATTTTCTATAAAGAATCATCCTTACATTTATTGATATACCCTGTTTGCTCATAGTACACTATTCTTCTAACATATTGCTGACTCCATTTACTAAAGTTTGGTTTAGAATTATTGCCTCTTTCTTCGCATATATAATTCTTTATAGTTGTATTTTTATATTCCTTTGGTTACATTTTAATATTAGCTTATCCAAGCTTCATAAAATGAACTGGGGAGCTTGTCAACTCTTTCTGTGGTCTGGAGTAATTCAAATAACATAAAATTCCACGGTCTCTAAAGCAGGTCAGAGTGTGATGCTAAAACCAATGCCAGTCTGCCAGATGTAGCTTCTTGGTCCACAACAAGAGGAGTACAGTGTTTTAGTTTCCTTCTGATGCTATAACAAATTTCCCCAAACTCAGAGATATAAATAATACAGTTCTGGAGGTCAGAACTCTCAATGAGCTGAAAACCAAGGTGTGGGCAGGGCTGTGTTCCCTCTGGAGGCTCTGGGGAGAATCTGGTCCCTGCCTTTACCAGTCTCAGGGGGCAGCTCCTGCTCCTGGGCTTTTCTCCCTCCAGTCTCTGCTTCTCTCCTCACATCTTCCATTCTAAGGACCACCGTGATGACACTGGACCCTGGATTATCCAGGATCATCTCTCCCTCTCAGGATCCTTAACTTAATCCCATTCCCTCAGTCCCTTCGCCGTGTAAGGTAATATATTTACAAGTTTCAAAGATTAGGATGTGGACATTTTGGGGGGAACATTACTCTGCCTACCTCATATAAGAACTGAGAATGAGTGTTTAGAAACTTTCATGGCAATTTGACAGAATAATTTCATGACTTCTGAATCTAATAATAGAAAATTGAGGTTTATATTTTTGTATCCATTTTTGTTTTATTTTTGTAGCAAAATTATGCTGATATAAATGTCAGCCTGCAATGTACTGAAAACTTAAAAACTGAGTCTTCACCATATAAATTTTGAGGACTACTACATTAAAGCTTAGATGTAATTCAGCTCGAAAATCAGCTGATCCCAGTGCCTTTTCAATACTTACAGGTTTTCGCCATCTTTCTAAATTCTTCTGCTGTGATTTGTCTGTTCATCTTTCCAAATATTCTTGCATCCACTTTGATAACATATCTGTTACTAGAAAAATCAACACAAGGTCAGTAGCACTCTGTACTACTCTGTTGTAGACTTAATTGGCAGAAGAGGGGACAGGGAAAGGCCCTGTCCTGTCGACATGGCATCATCTGCCCTATCGCCACGTCAGAAACATGGTGTGGTGTTCCAGACACATCTACTTCCTATTGGTGACTCTTCCGAGGTTCTGTGCATTGAGCCTGACGAGGCCACTCAAGACCAGTGGTCTTCTCAATGGTAGGCAGGATAGCCTCACCAGCCGTGGGGAACTGAGACACTAGCAACCCATGTCTTGAGCTTACTGCATCATATTACTCACGTTATCACTAGAGGTAACCCAGGAAGACGTGTCAGTGAGAGCGAGGAAGGCATTGGGAGACTGAGTGCCTTCAGCACTTAGTTGCCATGACAACAATGGTGTTCTATAAAAATCAGTCACCTGCCTTCTTCTCACAGTGTCAGAGCGTGTCATTAGGAGAGTTGGGAAGAGAGGAGGAACTATGAGCACCTACATAGGAGCAGGTGGAGGGCAGGAGGCTTCTGTGGCAGCTTTGGGGAATTCTCCCACTTCTGATAGTCAGAGGGAAGCGATGGCTGAGGAGCATGGCCAGGGGCTGATTGGAAAGGTTTCAGAGTTGCAACACCAATTAAAGGTTTCACCCCTCCCAGTTTCTGGTGCTAACATTAGGACACTGGCAGGAAGGAGAAGGACCTGGGAGGAGGGTGTCTGTCTGGGAAGGTGTGGTTGAAGCTTCAGATGTCCCCAAGTCTCCCTGCCCATCAGGAGCAGGTGACTCTCATCACACTGGTGTTAGCCTATGGTTGGATGATTTTTTGTCCCCTGGAGAATTCCTTGACTTCTTTTAAGCCCAGTAATGCAATAAAAGCTATGTTTTATACAGGTTCTACTTGTTTTACAGTGGAAAATTCCAGAATAACTAGTCCATTATACTGTGCCCCCCTTTTCTTGAACTCACTCCACTCAGATTTCAGTGCCCCTCAGCTACCCTGCAAAGGCTCTCAAAAGCTGCAGCCTTTGGATTGATTAATCCTTGCTTTGCTTTACTTGGGCCATCAGCAGCAGATGACACAGCACATCACCGCTCCTTGAAACTCTATATCCTCCAGGCTTCCAGGGCAACCCCGTTCTCCTGCTCCCTCACTGGACACTGATGCCCAGTCACCTTTTTTGATTCCTTCTACCTTCTTGGCCTCACCCTCTGTTCTATCTGTACTTACATCCAAGTGGATATCATCTAATCTTTGGGCTATAAATATCCCCTGAACGCCAGCCTATGTATCTAACTTCCTTCCAGAAAGCTCCACCAGGACATCTGAGAGGCCTCTCAAACAGAACATTGCCAAGTCAAGAATCCCCACCAATGGGGCTCCTTCAAAAGCCTTTTGCAATTCAGTCCACAGCAGCCCCATTCTTGTAATTGCTTAGGCCAAAAATCTGGCATTGTCCTTCTTCTGTCTGAGTCAGCTTGAACTGATGTAGAAAATTCGCACAGAAATTCTACCGTAAGAAATTACCATAGAATTTCTATGGTAAGAAATTGTAATCAGACCCTTCCAGTCAGACCCTGGCCACAGTCCTCAGTTCTCACTTCCTTGTCACTATCAGAAATGGGAGAAATTCTACAGTAAGAAACTACCATAGAAATTCCATGATAAGAAATTACCATAGAAATTTTTTGTGGCTTACACAACAAAGGTTTATGGTTTACTGTTGGGGAACATGGAAAGCCCAAGATCAAAGTACAAGCAGAGTCAGTGTTTAGGGAGCACTGCTTCCTGGTCTGCAGGTGGTCACATAACAGAGAAAGAGTCATCTCCTTGAGATCGCTTCTTATTATGGGACCTAACTCCATTCATAAGGGCTCTAACCCATGACCTAATTACTTCCTAAAGGCCCCATCTCAAAATAGCATCACTTTGGGGATTAGGGCTTCAACATATGAATGGGGGAGCAAAAACATTCAGTTCATAGTAGGGACTCCTTCCTCTCTCTTTTTCTCCCTCTCTGTCTCTCTCTCTGTCTCTCTCTCTCTCTCTCTCTCTCTCTCACACACACACACACACACACACACACACACAATTTTTCAGCAAATATTGTCACATTTCATTAAGGAACTTACACCTTGAACCAAGTTTTTCACTACTACCTGGTACAAGTCAATGTTATCTGACCTCTGGATTCCTACAATATTCCCCCAACTATGTGGCAGAGCATGCATATTGCCACCTGATATCCATCCTCCCCTTTTCTCAAAGGCAAAATCCTAGACAATGAGTACAACAAATAAGCTGTGTCTCTCAGCTTCCTTTGCAGCAAAGTGTGGCCATGTGATGGAATCAGAAATGTTGCCTAAGGCTGCTGAGAAGACTTATTAAAAGAGAGCAGCCTGCCCTCCTTTCTCCTTGCCCCATCTGCTGGTGACCCAATGGCTACATCTTCAGTACTTGTTAAAGAATATGAAATGTTTATGAGGATGGATGCTGGACGCTAGGAGGGCAAAACACAATAGAGAAGAAGCCCACATCCTCAATGGCCTTGTGGTGCATGGTCTGATAACTAAGTTCACGAACTCACCCTAGGAAAAGTGCTGTATGCCTCATAGCTGAATATCACTATGGTCACCTTGGAAGCACTCCCCTTGGGAAGCTAGGCATTGATGCCAGTGCCTAGTCCACCTTTTAAAGCAATTTTGAAACTCTTTTTCTGGAATGACCATCAGAGCTGTCATTGTACAGCACACAAAAACATACAACAACAATAATGAATGCCACTCAGTCAGACCCACCACACATCAACATGAACATGGCAGTGAGACACAGATATACCAAGGTTATGGAACCTTACCAAGTTGTTTGTACAGTACTGCCAACGTAAGTGCAAGGTGGCAAGTTCAAGAACTTAATTGTCAGACCTCATACAACAACAGCTCTGATGGCCATTCCAGAAAAAGAATTCCAAAGTTGCTTTGCAGGGTGGCCTGGGTGCTGGTGTCAGTGCACAGCTTCCCAAGGGTAGTACTTCCAAGGAGCCTGTAGGGATATCCAGGCATACAGCACTTTTTCTCAGATGAGTTCTTGATCTTAATTGTCAGACCACATACCTTAGCAGGGGGTGGGGAGTGTTCTTAATATGAAAAAAGAAATGGGTCTTAGGTGTGCTATTACACATAGCCAGCAAAGTCAATAAACATCTCTACTTCCATAATCTGTTCTCCACCCAGCAATCAAAAGGATCCTATATCAGATCATACCCCTTCTTATCCTAAGTAAAAGCTGAAGTCCTCACCATGTCTACAGGATCTTTACTGCCCCCACTGCTTCCTTGGACATGTTTCCCATCACCGTCTTTCTTACTCACTCCCCTGTGCCACGCACTGTTCTTGCTGCTCTCCTACCTGCCTGGATGCCGCCTGGCACCTCTGCCTGGCTGGCTCTTCTCTCAGACGTGCCACATTCTCACTTTCTGCAACCCAGATGTCACTTTATCAAAGGGGTCTTCCCTTACCGCCCCCTCCCAGGCAGAGGTTCTCTAACACCCATCTCCATCGTGGTGATTATCGTCTCCTGGACTATTATATTTATTATATACTTATTTTCTGTGTCCCCCACACTCTCATGAGGATATAAGTTCCATAACTACAAGGACCTTGCCTGTTTTGATCATGACTTTGTTGTAGCCAGCGCTCAGCTTAGAAAACAAAGATGAATCTGAGTCTTTAAAACAGAAGGAATTTAAGGCAGGCAGTAGTTATACAGGTGAGGACAAGATTGAGAAACCACGATAGAACAATGAAAGGTAAAGAGGAAGGTGAAAAGTAGACAAGTGAGAGGACAAGCTTGCCCTTGGGTGTGAGCTGGGGTCACAGGGAGAGAGACGGGAGTGGGAAACAAGGCCGTAACCCCCGTAGGAGCTGACTCCCCAGTGCCCAAGTGGAATGTTGGTAGAGGTGCTTCCCCGGTGTCTGTCTCTCCCAGATCTGGGGCCATAGTAACAGCTGCAGGTCACAGAGACAAGCTCAGGTGTGCACAGACACAGAGACATCTGTGTTCATTGCTCACTATACCTCCCAACCCTAAGAGAAGAGGAAACTACCCAGGACTCCATTTCAACCCTCACCCAGCCAGGGAGAATGATTTTAAGGCCTCCTCATTTGCCGAGTCTATACTTCCCTGTCAAGTCATCACCTCCTACAGATGGAAAAACAGGGCACACGCCTCGGATGAATGACTCATGTCAACCTCAACCCCAGCTTCTCTCCTCCAGCTAGGTATGTCCCACTGCGTTGGGTAGGACCTCTATGGATATCCAGTTCTATCCTAATTCTCAGAGACCTTTATAAGCTGTGGTTTCCCCAGGAAGCCATAATCTTCTCTCTACAGACCCAGACTTGAAGAGGAAGGAATACCAGAATCTCCTGTCTCTCTATCTGTTCCTTAACTTTCTGTGTCCCTGAATCTCACCCTCTCCCTGTTGGCCTCCTTCCCCCTATTTTCCTTTGCTCATCTCTATCTCCTTGTGTGTCTCTGCCCATCCACACTTTCTATGCCTCACTGTCTTACCAAACCTGCCCATCCCTCTCTCCTGATTTGTTCAAACCAGGATGTACTGTCGGTTCCAAATCTGCACCCAGAAACCTGGGAGTTCTGCCCTGAGGCCTCATCCTTAAACAGCAGAGGGAACCCCTCAGAAGCCCACACAGACCATGTTGCCAAAAGAATCCTCCTTCAGTCCCCACTCTATCCTTCACCCGTCCCCAAATCCACTGGTCCACCTTTTCCTGCCCGAGGGCATTTACTTTGCTCTTTGGCAAGTGTTTTCCCAGGGTCCAGTGCCAGGCCTGGCTCAGTATTTACTCTGGCGCTGCTGCTGCCCTGCAGCCCTGCAGCCCTCCCTCCCAAGGTCACAGAAAAGTGGCTGGGGGGAGCGGGTGGTGGTAGGGACACGGAGCTTATAGGAAAGGCTTTTTCAAATCACCTGGATACCTGCCTCTCCTTGATAGATGACCCACACAGCTCTGAGCTGTAAGCCCAGGAGTCCTGTGAGCCCTCCTGTCACTCAGGAGACTCGAGAGGTGGCGAGCGTCAGGAAAGCACATGAAGGGCCTCCTGATTCCAGCTCCACCACCCTCTGCAGGCCCCTGGGCCGGGGTCTCACCTGTTTCATTCCTGCCGCTTAGGATACATCTAAGGCTGGGCGTGGAAAATTTAAACTAGAGTATATCAAACATACAACAGATCCACTGTATATGTGGTGTGTACATCACCACACACACACACACAGCACATGCATACACGTCCTCAAACACATCACGCACACCCCTCGCTCCCCCACCGTCATCCATGCTGCTGCTGCAGCCTCCCCACTGCCTCCCCCATGCGATCGATGTGTGCCCTGTCCTGACTGAAGCTGCCACATTTACACCTGCTGAATCCTCTCTTCTCCATATTCACTGTTCTCAGGCCACACCAGACCCTTCATCTCTCCCTTCTGGTCTTCTCCCTTATATCACAGGCTAGATCAGCCTCCAGTTCTTCAATTTAATCAAAAGAACTGGAGTAAGGCAAATCTAGCCACACCCACCTCTCAGACATGAGATCCCAGGATCCCCTAAAGGTCACTTGGGAAATTAGGGCAGAGCCAGGATTTGAACCTGGGTGCTCTAACCCTAGGGCCTAGGTTATGCTGTCGCCAGCCTAACTGTGGTGGGCTCATGCCACAGCTCATAAGCTGCCCCATTCTACCTCCCAAGTGCCCCCAGAAAAATGGGCAGAAATGTCCCTCCCCACGCGTTCCCTGGGAACTCATCTGCCACCCAGAGTCTACTATGTCACCGTCTACTCCCTTCCAACCTTCCACGGAGGTTCAGCTACAAAGCAGGGGTGCTGGCAGGCAGTCATCAGAACACACTGAGCCCAGGAAAGAGGGATGGCTGGAGCCTGAGGTCAGTGTCAGGACCTTGCCATGAATAAATACCATCAGCCACCACCAGAGAATCGCCTCACCCTTCCCTGAGACCCTCCCTGTTCTCCCAGTCCACCCACACCCACACACGCAGAAAGAGACAAATAGCTTCATATTACAGACGCTAGAAATTAAGAAAACCCATGACAGAAATAACTGACTAGAGACCTCTTGTCACATAGAAGATGGACAGCTGTCATCCAGGAGCAGATGTTTCTCTTTTATTTTGTTTTGTTTTGTTTTGTTTTGGGATTTGGGTTTTTCCCCCTCTTTGGCTTAAAAATATCGCCTGAGCACCTGTGACAGGATTTTGCTGGAGGGAGGAGAGAGGTGAGGTTCTCCTAGGCAACAAGAGACGGGAGAACCAAGCTGGCTGGTGCAGATGAGTGCCTGGCGTGTGGTGAGCATTTAAAGGACACATGTTCCAGAAATGCATGAGCACTGGGAGTGATTCAGAGAGGGCTCGAGGAGAGATAACAGCCAGGAGGCAGTCAAAGTTCAGAAAGCGAAGCCTTGGGGGAGGATGAGAGGTCTGGGGAGGAGATTATACACTGAGAAATTCTGCTGCCACAGCCAGAAGCTGCGGGTGATTTAACAGCGGATATAAAATTGTTCATCATGCCGTGATGTCAACCCAAACCTTCAGCAAAGCCTGTCTCACACACGTTCTCCGTTGATGGTGCTCAGGAATATTCAGAGCAAGGGGCCTAAGTCTGGTGTCTGGGGGGATTCAAAGCCAGCAGCAGAGCTGCAGGGGACAAGATACAAATAGGAGTGGCGGTTGTACAGGAAGGAAATCCTAGAGACGGATGATCAGGAGAATTCACAAATCCACACATACTTGACCTGGACACTCCAGACGTGATGTTTCACATATTAGAAAGAGATATTAAAAAAGACGAGGACAAGAAGAATCCCAGCCTTGAGATAGATGTGTTCATAAACACACGTCCGCAACATGTATCCTCACAGCAAAGGCACATACCGACAGCAAAAGATTCACCCTGCTCCACCACACACAGCATCCTCCACCACAAAAAAAAAAAAAAGACAGGCACATTTCTTCCCTGGTCCCTGTCAATCTAGTGGGTCTGGGAGGAATGACACCCACCATCTCTGAATCATTAATGAAGCTAAATCCCTCCCTGGATCCAGCTGGCCCCTTCCTTGTTACCACTTCAGAACTGAAAGAGGGGAAGGGAAGGGACTTCTACTCAAGAGAGAACCAGGCAGGGATTGTGACCATTTGGGGCATCTCAGGACACAATGGCCTCCTGAGGTTCCTGGAATCTCAGTGAGAACAGGAACCTTTGTGTCCTTCATACCCTACTGGGCAATTCCTTTTTCCCCAACCCCTGTTCACACATGAACTAACAGGAACATAAAAATTCTATTTGTCCAAGTCATTTCCATGAGGGAATTGACATTTCGCATATCTGGGCTTAATTCCCTGGTGCCTCCAGGGATTAAAGGATGAATCAGGAGGACTGGAGGTTGGCAAGGACTCAGACCCAACCCAGGCCCCATCAGCGTTTTAGAACTGTCTCTAATCGCCAGCGGTAGATAGACAGCAAAGCTGATAGTTCCCTTTTCGACTATTTAGGGGGTCCCAAAATCAATTCCATTGAGCTCATTTGTCCTGGTTTTGCCTCTCCCCTTCTGCATCCAAGGTTCACAATTCAGCGGTCTGTAGCTAGAGGTCTTCGCTTCTGCCTGGCCTCATCTCTCTGTGCCACGTGGGTTTCTTCAGGGATTCCCAAAACTCATTGTCTCCTCTACAATTTCCCAAGATCTAAGGATGCCTCAGCCTCCATCCCTATGGGACAAAGAGCTTAGCTTTCACAAGCTTTGTCATCATTTGGCCTTGCTAAGGCCCAGTCCAAGATACAAGATGGCAAGGGGAAAGGAACAGCTTTGTCACAAATAAACCAGCACTTCTGTGTGGCCATCGTTTTCTTTAAACTAGACACTGTAAAAGGTAAAACACTTCCTCCAAAAGAGTATCCACCACTCCAGAAATATTCGTGGAAACTTTCCTCCATCACAGGTGCTGGGCAGAGGCCTGCAGGTTGATCGTAGTAGTCAGAGTAAGGTGGCACTTGTAGACACAGCCTAGATCCCCATCTAGACCCCAGTGTATTAAGGTCATTTTCTCCCTTTTGGAGTCTGTATTACCCCTCTCCTCCCAGGCAAGGTCTGAACAGGGGGCTAGAAGAATGGGGGAAGGTCCCGGGGAGGGTCTGGTGGGTGGAGGGTGCACAGCTTTGCAAAGAGATGGATATGCAACAGCCCTAAGAGGATGTCATGGACAACAAGGCCTTGGACAGACCACAGGAGAGAGGAGGCATCTTCTTTTTGACAGGCTCCAGGGAGTGTTCATCCAGCAAACACACTCCCTTTCTTTTCCTTGCATTTTACAAAGACATGGGATAGAGACCTAACAAAATAAAGGGGAAATGTTATAGAGAATATGTGTGCCCCCTACTTCTCAAAGGCCCACTTTTGTGTATAACTTCCCATTAACTCCTGAGGTCAGGAGTGAGATATCTAGAGAAACAAGCGAATGGTAAGTGTCAAAGTTTAGAAAGACCCTGCTTTGTGGCAATTGTGGCATCAGTGCCAGAGGTCTGATTTCCTCTTAGAAAAGACCTGTGCAAACTGCAGTTTGCAGTGGTTGGTTCAATGCTCTGCAGCTGGAGACCGTTTGGGTCCTGGAGTCAGAGCCCTTCTCTTTGTCTACCCACACACATTTGTAGACACCCGTATGTTCCCAGACTCAAGCCCTCACGTGCAGGACCTGTCAATTTCCTTCGCTAGTCTCATCAACTCCAAAGTCCGTGCTGCCTCTGAATGTTTATGTAGCACATTCTCTTTTCTCTACCCACTGACCCTGAAATACTCCAGACTCTCCAGCTCTCTTCTGGGAGATCTCCCATTAGAAGCAAGGTGGATCTCAAATTGTTTTCCTTCTTTTTCAATTTCCAAACCTTACTGTGGTACAAATGTTTTGGTTACCTGAATTGCTTTTGTACAGTTTGAGTCAAAGTTATGAGTGTGCCCCTCACCTGGATAGTGTGCATTGTACCGTGAGATGTGAATTTGCCCCCCCACACACACACACCTGCTTGCCTGCTTGCTTTCCACTTTTTCTACCACCAACTGTACACATGGGTGTCGATCGATTAGTTATAATTTGATAGTGAGTACATGTGGTGTTTGTTTTCCATTCTTACAAAACTTCACATAGAAGAATGCTCTCCAGTTCCATTCAGGTTTTTACGAAAGGTATTAATTAACTTTTTTTATAGCTGAGGAGTACTCTGTAGTATAGGTATTCTTTTGAATTACTCAGTTATTCCAGTACCATTTGTTGAAGAGACTGTCCTTTGTAGTATTGTATTCTCTTAGATGATATTATAAATGAGACTGATTTCTGATTTCCTTTCTGGGTGGCTGGTTGTTAGCAGATAAAAAGGCAGCTTATTTTGGTATGCTGATTCAGTATTCTGAAACTTTACTGAATTCACTTCTTAGTTCTAGCAGGTTTGTTTTATTTTGTTTTGTTTTTTATAGAGACTTTAGGATTTCTTATTCTTCCCCTAAGAGGAGAAGCACATTTACTGGAAAACTATAGTAGGAGTAAAAGGAAATCGATTAGTGCCCAGGTTAGGTTGGTACATGGGTCACTATGAAAGTTTTGAGACAGATGGTGTTATGATCATTGTTTCATTTCCAAGAAATACAGTCAACACGCCCTTTCTGATTCACCGATGCAAGCATCAACTCGCTTGGCTTCTCAGTGTTTCTTGGGGGCTTCATTTATGTCCGTCCTTCCAGGTTTTAGGTTTCTTGATTTTTGTGTATCCCAAAGCTTTTGTAAAGACCCAAGTAGTAATCAATTTAAATTAAGACCAGCCAGCACGTGCTTTTCTCAAACAATGGTCAACCGAAGAACTACAAACACCACAAAGGCAGAGTTGGGATTTTTAGACAGTCAATGCATGTATGTTACATATGTGTTTAAGACTCTCTGCCAGACTTCTTTTCATTTATACAGGATGAGCAACCCTAGACCATCTCCTATATTCTGGGCATCCCCAAACAACATTTTACAACCCTCCCAGATTATCAAAGGTCCAGTCTCTAGGGGTTTCAGCCTTTCTGGGGGTCTTCACGAGACACTTTAACAATTTGTATGAAAGTTATACCACTCTTTAAATAGTAGTCAAATATTTGAGACACCTGGATCCGCTGAAAGAAATTAATACATAGCTTTTTAACACCACTGGTAAAGAGGTGATCCAACCATAACCCAAAAATCCAAAAGGTCAGGAAAGGTTGAGATTATTGCTTGACATTTTGTGAAATATAGCCATGGACCTATGTTCCTGAATTCTCCATCCCTTTTGATCTCTTTAAGGAATGGGTTCTAACAATGGAAGCTCAAAAAATCTTGCCATGAGCTTTCCTTCTTCAGAGGAGTCAGTCCTGACAAACAGGGGGGCCTTCATCACTGGAAGTTTTGCTGATATTTTCCTCTTTTTCTAAACATTAAGAGTCAGACATGATGACATGCTTAAACTTGGTGACAACTACAATTAACTCTTCTCTACAGACCATAATACTTTAGGTAAGAAAATACTCTGGACATAGTTGATGAAGTACCTGGTAAATGCAGAAAATTCTGCCAGAAAGAATATTCTAGTCTAATTTTTTCACACTGAAATATACAAATATTTCGGCACAGATGTTTTCACAGATACTGTCTTTCTATCTTGTTCAGAGCAGCACTACTGAACAAATATTTTTAGAAGGCAAGATAAATTGATATTATCCTCATTTATGGTTCTTTGAATGTTTCGCCAGATTTAGATGTTGAAAAATCATAGGCCTTCTCAATTTCATCCAATTCCAGAATAGAATATCAATTTATTCACTTAAATATAGAAGCTCTATCAAAAGATTCTCCCCACAAGGTTGAGAAAGTCTAAAATTTCAAAATTAAACCATGTAAATTAAGTGCTTATCATTTAATTTACTCAGTCTTTCACTTGTTTTCGTGTGAATAAACCTCAATGTCCTTCTGTTTGCAAGCTTTGTTTTCAATCACAGCAACTTACTAAAAGTTCCCAGTGCTGAAGTTTTCAATGCAAGTTTGATACATAAAGTTTTATAACTATCATATCTTCTCAGTAGATTTTACCTTTGTTCTATCTATGCTACTTAAAATAGCATTTTATATATATTCCCTTTAATTATTTTGGCCTTGAATTCTATTTTGCCAGATAATGTTGCCATCCTGACCTAAGGTTATT
Organism: Galagoides demidoff; assembly: GCA_963574575.1. Lineage (NCBI taxonomy): Eukaryota > Metazoa > Chordata > Mammalia > Primates > Galagidae > Galagoides > Galagoides demidoff. The sequence goes on from CAUYQV010069345.1 coordinate 37,842, forward strand.
TAGCTATCCCTGTATTTTCAACCTTTGTGTGTATTTTATAAAAGAAATCAGTGACTGCAGTACATGCCAACCCTGTCATTTTTTTTCTTGTTCTTTCTTCCTCCAATCCCCACTTCCTAATCTTTGCTCGACTGATCAAGTTTTTTGTTGTTGTTCCTGTCTTTTTACTCTGCCACTTTGGAAGAGCTATACATCATTTATAATCAGTTCAGATGCATGGAATAGAAACCCCAAAATAAGCAGCTTAAAAACACAATCTCCCCCAGCACACAAGTAAAAGAAGTCTAGAGAAGGCTGGTCCAGGACTCCTGGGGTAGAAGCTCCACTGTCTTCAGGAATCCAGCCACCATTTTTCTTTCTGCCCCACCATTCTTAGGACACAATTTACACTCTCAAGGCCACAAGGTAGATGCCAGCATCATGTCCAAATTCCAAACAGTGGGAAGAAAGAAGGGAGGTGATACAAAAGGCGTGTGTCTGAGTCAGCTCCTTTTAACAAGACTTTGCTGACTTCCATTTACATTTAGTCAAGTAGCTACTCCTAATTGCAAGAATGGCTGGGAATGTTGTCTTTCTAGACACATTACCTCCCTACATAAAATCAGAATTCTATTACTAAGAAAGCAAGCAAGAATGGATACTGAGTAGGCCAGTGACATCACTGCCATGATCTATATGTTATATCCATTCTATGAGTAAATACTTTTAAATTTCTAACAAATTATGTAAGTCACCATATTTAAGTTGCTGTATCAGTATCAATAATTGATATCCATGACTTCCCCCCCTCAAAAACTGAGACTTACATCATGTATAATTTATACCTCTTTCCCACTCAATCTTCTACGATTTTAAATGAAATGAACACATTTCATCTCAGATATTAATTTTTATTATTAATATAATATATAATTACACATATATTATTTATTTTATATGTACCATAAATAACCTCATCTAGTTTTATAGGTAATTATATAATATACATTATAACATACTAATAAAATTATTTTACTATATAATAATTGCTAATATAATAGAGATTATATTTCTTTTTTAGAAATTATTTCTTAATAATTGTATTAAACACAATAATAACAAGAATTGTTTTTCAGATTCAGCTAGCATTCTGTTAGGTCTTCTGCTTACTACTCTTTCTTGTATAACATGTTCTCCTTTCTTGAAAATTTAGAGTTTGTGAACCATTTTTTTAAGAAAAGGATATAAGCAACATATTTTTTAGCTTTTTCTCTTGCCCACATATTCACCTGGCTATAAAATCCCAGCCCAGCTTGGCTCTGGCCCTCAGTTCACTCATTTTCAGGGTAGTAGACCAGATACCTGGGGCTAAACCAATTTGCTTTCTTCTGTGAGTGACTCTTTTTTCTCTGAAAGTTAATAAGATTTTTCTTTACCCTAAATTTCAGAAATTTCACCCAGATGAGTTTGGGTGTGGACATCTTCTTTCACTTCCTCCTAGCGTGCCTTGAGTACATGTTGCTCTCAGAAAAAGTTCCTTCTCTTGGTCCTTTGACCTTGTCTCTCTCCCGGGTTTTCTTCTCTTTTTACTCCTCTTAAATGAGTATTTGGTCTCCTGGGCCATAGCTTCCATACCTCTTAACTTTAATTCCATTATTTCTATTGTCTTTTTTTCTTCCACATTACAAATCAAAACCTCAATTTCCAAATCACTGATTTATTCTTTAGCCGTAGAATTTTGGTTACACAGTACTTCTATTAACTGCTTAGAATCACTTTTTAAATCATGTCTTTCTTATTTAGTGATTGGCCGGTCTTCATGGAACTCTGGAAATCTACTTTAGTTTTATGGATTTAATAGCTTCTTAATTTTTTCTAAGTAATTACAATTTTTGTATGACATGAAAAAAAATTTTTTTTTTTTTTTTAGAGACAGAGTCTTACTTTTTTACCCTCGGTAGAGTACTACGGCATCACAGCTCACAGCAACCTCCTGCTCTTGGATTTAGGCAATTCTCTTGCCTCAGCCTCCCAAGTAGCTAGGACGACAGATGCCTGCCACAACACCCAGCTACTTTTTTGTTGCGGTTTGACCAGGGCCAGGTTTGAACCCACCACCCTCAGTATATGGGGCTGACGCCCTACTTACTCACTGAGCCACAGATGCCACCCCAAAAAAGGTTTTTATTGTTGATCAGATATCTTGTTTATTCAACTTGGTTCTATCTCAAGCTGTTCATTTTCTCCAATATTTGGTAATTCTTTGTTTTAAATAAGCTACCTTTGGGCCTTCCTCTCTTGGTTTCTATAGCTTCATAGATGCCTGTTTCCCTCGATGTGTGTGTCTCTCTCTTCTGGAAGGCCTACAGGGCAAATAGGAGAAAATTCTGAGAAGGGTTTCCCAGGAAGGTATGTAGATGTAGCTAGTGGAGACACCAAGCAACTTGGTGCAAAAAACATTCCTTCCCTTTTCTTTCTTTTTTTTTTCTTCTGCAACCATCTCAAGACCCAGAACAACCACTGATCCCCCCCCCACTCCTCTCTCCCTTTGCTCACTCCAGGCAAACCCAGCAGCCAGCCACTCTGTAAACACGAGAAGAGCAGGTGGATGACTAGCCTGGCTGTTCCAGGAGTGGTCATGTGCTTATTTACCTTTATGATTATCCCCCTGCTCAGTGTGTCCTTGTATTCACCCATTCCTAGAGTCAACACTCCCCAGAGTTCCTTGAGAAGAGTAAGTCGTATTTCTGCAGAAGTCTCTCCCACTTTTATTTTTACCTAAGTTACTTCATCAACTAGTTCCAGATGCTTTCCTTTTTGTCTAGCTTTATTTTTTTTTAGTTTTATAGTAATTGATATTTTATTTTATAGGAAACTGCCAAATTTTTCTCTGAATGGCTGGACCATTTGATATTTCTCTTTTTTGTGATTATTCATCTTTTTATTTTTTATTAAATCATAAACACATAGATCATGTACACTTAATGCATTCAGGGGGTACAGTGTGCTGATTTCATATAGAATTAGGAGCATTTTCATCACACTGGTTAATATATACCTCGTCTCATTTACTTAATTATTGTGTTAAGACATTTATACTCTATACTTAATAGATCTGACATGTACCCTTACATTATCATCTAGCTTTTTAATTGAAAAAGTATTCAGTTTTCCTTTTCTTGGCCCTGGAGATACAGCAGTAAACGTTTCCAGATTGAGGGAGACTAAAGACTAATGTCATGCACGATCTCAGATTTAATCCTGGAAAGAAAGTCAAGGCAGAAAGAGGAATTTATGATTTATTGCTTTGTGTGTTTTGGTACCAGGCATATTACTGGGACTACTGACATCATCTGAATATGGATTAGGTAGTACTATCATATATCAGTGCTACTTTCCTGATTTTAATAGGCCCACTGTGGTTACTTATAAGAATATCCATATCTTTAGGAAATACATACTGATTACTTAAGGATAATTGAGCATCATGTCTCAAATGGCTGAAATCAATAACAAGTGGGAGAATGATGTGGCAAATGCGATCAATTACTAATAACTGGACAATCTGAGTGAAAATATACAAACGTTTTTAGTTCACTGTTATAACTAAAGTATTTCAAAGTAAAAAATTGACTTTTTTTAAAGAATAGTACAAAGGAAGATCAAGATATGTTGCTTACAGATCAAACTGATAGTGGAAAACAAAGCTCATATCTATATAAAAGAAACTTTCTACCACTGGACCCCATAATTAAACACAGTCAACTCTGTACTCACAGACACTGGCGGGCCACATTGGGCCTCCTCTCCCTGGAGGCTCCCATCAAGCAGAGGAAGAGCAGAATGCCTGCTCTCCCCAGCAGGTCAGCTCCCTAAGGAAGAAGAACAAGGCATTCCACTGACCACACTACCTAGAATTTTCTTCTAAATTCCACGATCATTTTGTCACTCTTACTTAGGGGTAAAGAGAGACCATAAGTGTTATGTGTGGAGTTTTCTCATATGGAAATAAATATTCAAAATGGAAGAAAACTAATCACTCTTCTAATAATCTATATGACAAACAAAATGTTAGTATTTAAGGAGTTAACAGCAGAGAAATAACAAATTTAAAAAAACAGAATGTGGTAATATTTGTGACAAGAACTATGAACTTTCAAGAATTAAAACAAAGTCCTAGAGAACCCAGATTATTAAAAAAAAAAAATCAAGTTTAAAAAGCATATAAAATATATATCTTGATTGGCCTAGAAGCAGAATGTTAAAGGTAGATTGGATATACTAAACATAAATAGGAAGAAAAAATAAGAAAGTCCTATAGCATAAAAGCAGACTTACCTGTATAATCAGATACTGAAGCAGGAAATGAAATTAAATGCTTTTTAAAGAAAAATCCTCAGAATGTTAACTTTTGAAAATGATACTAATACATTTTTTATATTTGTTAAGTCATCTGTTTATAATGCAAAATTGAGCATATGATAAAATAATGTGATCAACACAAATTGCTTCAAAATACTGCAGTAAAGAAAATTTGTGTGAAGAATGAATGAAAAAAAGACTGGTGGAAACCTGATTGCTGCTTAAACTTGGCGGCAGTTATATGGGGGTTCATTTTACTAGTCTTCTATTTTGCTGTGTGCTTGCAAATTTGCATAAAAAATTATCAAACTACAAAAATAAATAAATATTAGTATTAGTTTAAAAAAAACCCTAAAACAGTTTTTTAAAGATAGCAAAGAAGCCAAAGGGCATGAACAAATGATTCACAGAAGAGAAAATACAGAAGACTATAATCCTATCAAACCCACTGGGAAGCAGGGAAATGCAAATTAAAGTACTAACAACAAAATGTTATTTTTTTGTCCAAGTTAGCCAAAATTTAAAACATTGACACGATCTGGTGGAGATCAGGGTGTAAGAAACAGGCACTTACAGACACTATTATATGAAGATATAACAGAAACCATTCTTAGGAAGACAGTATCAAGTACCTATCAAGATTTTCAATGAACACATCCTTTGAACCACCAATTCAACTGCTAAGAGACTGTTCTTCAAAAATATTCACACGTGGCTTGGCGCCTGTGGCTCAATCGGCTACGGTGCCAGCCACATACACCTAAGGTGGCAGGTTCGAATCCCCAGCCTGGGCCCGCCAAACAACAATGATGGCTGCAACCAAAAAATGGCCGGGCGTTGTGGCCGGCACCTGCGGTCCCAGCTACTTGGGAGGCGGAGGCAGGAG
>CAUYQV010069346.1:0-19413 GCA_963574575.1 Galagoides demidoff
GTCTCTTGTCTTTCTTTACCTTCTAGGCGCGACCTCCAAGTCTGAACTGTGTGCGTGTTCTTTCATTCTCCTTCTAAAGCTACTATAGCTCTCTTCTCCCTTCACATACCGAACACGCACGGTGCCGCCCTTTCTGCCAGACCGGGGAAAGGCGACAACCAAGGGCTCCACAAAGGACAGTGGACAGAATAGGGGGCGGGATCACAGAGGCGAGAGTGCCCCCTCAGGCATAATGATGTCACTCTGGCTTCTGTAAGAAAAATCTGTGCAGCAGCTTCACCTTGGTTTCCATGGAAACTGGTAATGTATTAAAAATGAAAAGTTGAAACGTCTTTCCACTGCTGTCCCTCTAGGAAGGCGTCTCCTTTAACTAAAATATGTTAATAGAGGTAGCCTGCTCCTGGCTCCTGCCAGACCTAGGTGACATAGTTCTGTCCCTTCAAGTACAGGCTCCATGAGGCAGTTACCTTGTCTTTTCACTCTTTCTGTTTAGTGAACAAGACAAGAGATAACTGAAATCAATCTACTGTATTCGATGAGTGTTGAGTTTGGGGCTGCTGCTGCTTCTTTTTTTTTTTTTGAGACAGAGTCTCAAGCTGTTGTCCTGGACAGAGTGGTATGGCGTCACAGCTCACAGTAACCTCAAACTCTTCGGCTCAAGTGATTCTCTTGCTTCAGCCTCCCAAGCAGCTGGGACTCTAGGCACCTGCCAGAACAACTGGCTATTTTTTGGTTGCAGTTGTCATTGTTGCTTACCAGACCCGGGGCGAGTTTGAACCCACCATCCTAGGTGTATGTGGCTGGCGCTCTATCCACTGAGCTACGGGTGCCTCTGGGCTTCTTTTAAGACTTGTAAAATTGAGCTCTATCTCCTAAATTTCTGTGAGGTTGTGTTTTCCCATTTTCTTAGAACTGATAGCAGAGGCCTTTCAGAAGGGTTTGTTTACAGTTTGGTCTGAGTCAAACTTGGAAGACTGATCTCTCTCCCAACATGGAGGTGACTGTGGGGCAGAGGTGGTGAATTCAATGTTCCCTCCACCAGGGGCATCAGAGGTGTCTTCTCTGCCTCAGGAAGGAAGCAGCTCAGGGTGACGGAGCTGTAGTCTTCTGCTGGACCACGCTGTGCTGGCCCTGGGAACACTTGGTCTACTGCTCTGTCTGGGCAAGTCTGCAAGTTGTCCTCTGATGAAAACATCAGGGAGGATGCTGAGTACAGACCCACTTTCTCCTCAAAGAATCCTTCCCATGAGTTCAGTTACTTCGGCCTCTAATTTTCAACAATGACAATTACTCTATAGCGTGAGTAGAGGGCTCTCAAATCATCCATAGTGATTTTCCAAACCACAAGAACCCCCGTCCCTGAGACTTAGAAATCTACTTCATTCTCCCTCCAAACTCCCTTGAGAGTAGAAATAAGAAAATGAAGAGCAGCATCAGGTGGGGATTCCCAGAAGCTTTGCTCTAAGCTCACGGCATAAGCAATATCAGACAGCAAAGCAAAGCAAAACAAAACAGAATTATTCCCACGCCCTCACCCCGCAGTCCTCCAAATGATGACACTGCTTTGCTCTGCGCCCGGGGGGCCATTGCCGCCCACACTCTAGCCAGATTGCCCACAAGTTCACCGAGGTCAGCCGTGTGATGGGAAGAGAAATAAACACCTTAATGGTGCATTTCTGTGGAGAGGAGGGAAAATGTCCTAATTAGGAAGCCTCTGCGGATGAGCCAGGGAGGCATCAGGCATCATTTGATCAGATGTGAGTAGCCCTGCCGTCTACAAAGTCTGAACACATTGAGCAAGGGTGAGTTAGAGACCAAGGGCAGGCTGGGCAGAAAGAAAGGAATGAAGAGTCAGGGGGCGGGGGGTGGGGAGGGGAAAATCTTTGATGAGTTTTCTATTCAAATAACCAATAAATAGCTTGATAGAAACAGGTCAAGGGAAACTATATATTTACATATTCATTCTCCATTTACCTTTTCCGTCTGGCTTGCTGTCCAGGAAGCTTTAATTCTGTGGTCTGTTACCACTAGAGCATTAACATGAATAACAATGATGTTTGCAGATAATGGCTTTCAACATGACAGAATTGTCTGGAAGTGTAGTGTGCTGGGAAGTCAGGCTAATTTCTTTGCAAGGATCTTTTGCGTTGCCTTTCAAGGTCCCTGCTAGCAAAGTCAACTCCTCTGGGAGGAATTCTGGCTTCCCTGCCTCCCACCATGGACATTTCCCATATCTCTTATATCCTGACAGGTGTAACAAGCTTTTTAAAAAATGAACATGCTTTGTGCTTGTTTCTATTATTGCAGTCAGTTAGTGCAGCAGAAAAGAACAGGGACCAGGAGCCAAGCAGGACTGGGTGCTAGTGCAGCTCTCTTGCATAGGAGCTGTGTGATTCTGGGAAAGCTGTAGCTCTTAGATTCTTCACCCATAAGGCAGGGATGATGGTAATACTTGCCGGGAATGTTTTTATAGGGCTTAAATAAAGTCATATGTGTATAAAATGTAGAATGTGCATTATTCAAGAAAAATGTCTAGGATAATTATTCAGACAATAGTCATCTGCACTATTGCAATTACTTAATGGTTCCTAAAACTCATGAATATGTTACCTTACACGGCCACAGGGGCTTTGCAGAGGTGACTGAGTTAAGTCTTGGGATGAGAAGATTATCCTGCATTATTTGGGTATATCCAGTCTAATCCCAAGTCCTTAAAAGTGGAAAAAGGATGCAGATGCTGGTGCAGATGTGGAGAGAAAGGAACACTTTTACACTGTTGGTGGGACTGCAAACTAATACAACCTTTTTGGAAGGAAGTATGGAGAAACCTCCAAGAACTCAACCTGGACCTCCCGTTTGATCCTGCAATCCCATTACTGGGCATTTTTCCAGAAGGAAAACAACCTTTTATTATAAAGACACTTGTACTAGACTGTTTATTGCAGCTCATTTTACAACCGCTAAAATGTGGAAACAGCCTAAATCCCCCTCAACCCAGGAATGGATTGGCAAGCTGTGGTATATGTATGCCATGGAATACTACTCAGCCATTAAAGAAAAATGGAGATTTTGCAGCATTTGTATTAACCTGGATAGACGTGGAACACATTATTCTTAGTGAAGCATCACAGGAATGGAGAATTCTGAATCCTATGTATTCAACTTTGATATGAGGACAATTAATGACAATTAATGACATGGTGGAGCATGGGGAAGGGGAGGCAGACAGGGAGGGAGGGAGTGAGGGAAAAGAAAAGAAAAAAATAAAGAAAATAAAATAGTGACTAATTTTCACATAAATTGGATTTAATTTTGACCCAAGTACATTACTTAAACATTCATTTTAAATTCAACTTGTTAATATGTTATTTAGGATATTGTATCTTCATTTATAAGTGAAATATGTAATTTCCCTTTATAACATATTTTTTCCAATTTTAATATCAGATGTATCCAGATGAAGTAGAATGATTTCGCAGTATTTCTTCTTTTTCTATTGTCTATGAGATTTGGCATGATTTGTTTTTGGAAATTATCTTTTATTTTTATTTATAAATATTAGTAGACTATTTTTTGAGACTTTGGGAAAAAAATAAGAAGACATTAACTGATGACTCCATACTGAACCTCAGAGTCAAAGCATTCGATAATAGACATACTCTTATTTGACAATGTGAATGTTATTTTTTTTTGCCTTATTATTACTGCTCAATATTTTGTTGTAGCAATCGTCTGATTTCTTTTCTGAATGTATTTATCTTCATTCATTCTTCATGAGGTTTTTATTTCTAGCCCTTATCTTAAACATTGTTTACTAAATTTTAAGCCTTTTTTTATTTTGTGAAGGCAAAAGTGGAAACCAAATAAACACACGTATATGTAAAAAAAATGAATTTATCATCCAGACTAATATTTTAAACAGTGAAAGGAGATGCTACTATAACTTCTCTACGACAACAGGCACAAACCAGGATGTCCTGGGCAAACCAGGTTGTGAGGTCTCCCTGGTTATAAAAATCAATAGCTCAAAAAGAGAGACCGTTAATGGGCTCAGCCTTCTATCTATGTTCCCACAGTCCTGCTTTCAGAATCTAAAAATCAATGAGGTGAAGAAAGTGAGGGAAAAAAGAGACACACAAAAACATATCCTATAATGAGTACAAAGCATAAAGCCATGAATTTGGTACATTTTAAAGTAAAAAAAAAAAGAAGTGGAAGGAGGAGGCAGAAGAGAGGATTTGAATGCCGAGACGTGAGGATTCCCCCAACACTTGCTATCTCTGCAGATGGAGAACTGATACCAGGATCCAGGGAATGCAGGTGGCCTCCAGGATCATCCCTTAGAGTCTTCAGAAAGGAATGCCGCCCTGCTCACACCCTGATCTCAGCCCGGTGAGACCCGTTTTGAGATCTTAACTTACAAAATCATAAGATAATAAATTTGTGCTGTTTAAAACTACTAAGCGTTTTGTAATTGGTTATGACAGCAGATTGCACTAACCTTTATTATTCTCTGTCCAATAACCAGAGGGGGCTTTTGAAACCTTGGAACATTCATGCAACTTTCCTGCTCAGTGGCATCAGTTTCTCTTGGAGTATCCCAAAGTCTGACAGCGGCCGTGGACTGGCTGAGATCTGGGTCTGCTGCCTCTCTGAGCAGAGCTCTACAAGTCTTCCCTCTCTTGCTCTGGGGCTATTCCTTGGACACGTCAAGCCTTCCTGTCACTGCAGGGTCTTTGGCGGGACTCAGGTTTCCCCTACCTGAAGTGATTGACCCTCCGAGAGTTGGCATGGTGTGGCAGTAGACATGGCTGAAGGAATAAATCCAGGTAAAGGACAGAACTTATTGCAGCTGGAAAGTGGCTGTCTCAATAACTGTCTCTGCGGAAGTGTGGTGTGCTTACCACTCTGCGTGTCTTTGCTCAGCTCACCACTCCCATTATTCTGGGCCACTTCCCAAGTTTTCCTCTCTGCATTTATCACTACCCGACATGCTAAGTATTTGATGGCTAATTTTCATGTTTCCCCTGCTGGAGTACATGCTTCACAAGAGCAAGGAGGGGCTTTCTTTTGTTCATTACTGAGCCCTCAGCCCCGGGGACCCTGTGTGGTGTGGCACCAGCAGGCACCCACATTGGGGAATGGATTCATTCACCAGGAATGCTGACGCGGAGACATCAGCAGTGAATCTGAGGTTGAACCGAGACCTCTGAGGTTCTATCCATCCCGAGGGGTGAAGATGTTGCTCATGATCACAAAGCCAGTAAAAGGTAGAACTGACATTCAAATGTTTTTGTTTGAGACAGAGTCTCACTCTGTTGCCCTGGGTTGAGTGCTGTGGTATCATAGCTGATAGCAACCTCAAAGTCTGAATCTCAAGCAATCCTCTTGCCTTAGCCTCTCAGGTAGCTGGGGTTATAGGCACCAGCCAGGATGCCTGGCTAGTTTATTTTTTTAGTACAAATGGGGTCTTGCTCTTACTCAGGCTGATGTTGAACTCCTGAGCTCAAGCAATCCATCTGCTTTCACCTCTCAGGGTGCTAGGATTATAAATGTGAGCCACAGTACATGCCCAGCATTCAAATCTTGATTATTTTTTTGGTATCTCAGGCCAAGTTTGTTGTGGCTACGTTCTCATGTCCTGTCTCGTTGGATGCCCTTCCTAAGAAGCCTCTGCTCTTGGGGCTTCTGGGTTCCTTCATAAACACATTTTACTTGTCCAGATCCTTAGCCACCTGAACAGTGCCATACAATAGTTGGTATTTACATCTTACTAAAATAATTTGTATCTACTTAGGAAGCATGAGACTCTAATGGAGCTCAAAGTGCACATTTCCCCAGAGTCCTGCTACGGGTACAGATTGTTGACCATGAAGCAGGCACAAGGGATACCCCTCAAATAGTACCACATAAAGAGCTGGCATTGGAAGCTGTTGGGTTGTGATTTGTCCGAGGTGCTGTAGCAATTGCTAAAGGTAGCACGTGACCTATTTGAGATTTAAGTCCTGCAAAGGTAAAGGTCACCGATAGTCATTTTATTTGAAGATATTTGTCCCTTGGTCTTAGTAACATTTTGCCACTCCATGAAGATTTTGTGTACATAAAAATTACTGGATCAAGTATTTTGAATAAACTTACTATTCAGAAAGCGGCACCTATGGCTCAAAGGAGGAGGGTGCTGACCCCATATGCCGGAGGTGGTGGGTTCAAGCCCAGCCCTCCTCCCCCCAAAAAAAAATATTTAAAAAAACCAAAACTTACTATTCAGGCTATTTATTATTATTTTTTAAAATGAAATACATGACGGTTTATTTGATTAAAATAAGGATATCAACTGGTTGATTTGTAGGTCAGTCTGGTGCAGATGATAAGGACCACTCTGTTTTTTAAGATTGTTTTTTCTTTTTTAATATGGTAATATATACCTACCACAAAGTTTACCATTTTAACCAGGTTTAGGTGGACAATTCAGGTGCATTAAATATATTCCCAATGTTGTGCAGCCATTGCCACTATCGGTTTCAGAACTTGCTCATCATCTGAGACAGAAACTCTGTGCTTGTTAAGCACTAATTCCTCAGTCAGTCCCTTCTCCCCAGTACCTGGTCTTCTCATGATAACGTTTTGTCTCTTTGAATTTGCCTAATGTGGTTCTTTAGTAAGTAGAATCATATATAGTTGGTCATATTGTGTCGGGATTATTGCATTTAGTTTAATGTTTTCAAGATTCATCTGTATTGTAGCATCTATCAGAATCTCATTCTTTCTCAAGACCGAATAATGGTGTGTGTGTGTGTGTGTGTGTGTGTGTGTGTGTGTGGTGTTTGGTTTATCCATTCACTTGTTAACACACATTTGGGTCATTTCTATTTTTGGCAATTGTGCATAATATTGCAATGAATATTGATATACAAGTATCTGTTTGAGTCATTGTTTTTAATGTTTTGGGAGTGTATACCTAGAAGTGGAATCGCTGGATCATATGATTTAACTTAATGCTATGCTTAACTTTAATAGGATTGCCAGTTTGCCACAGCAGCAACTACATCATTTTATTTATTTCATCATTTCTTTATTTTTATTGTTGGGGATTCATTGGGGGTACAAAGAACTAGGTTACAGAGATTGGATTTGTTAGGTAAAATTCCTCTTTTAATTGTGTTCCGCCCCCAAAAGGTGGGTCACACACAGTGACCCCCACCCCTCCCTCCTTCCCTCTCTCTGCTCATCTCTTCCCCCACCCCTCTTCCTCTTCCCTCTCTCTGGTCTCCCCCACCCTCCTCCCCCATTCCCTTTCTCTGCTCTCCCCTTCCTCCTCCTGCTTCCCTCCTTCTCTCTGTCCTCTCTCCCCTTCCCCCACCCCCTGCTGTGTATTAGTTCATTAATTGTCCTCATATCAGAACTGAGTACATAGGATTCTTGCTTCTCCATTCTTGTGATGCTTTACTAAGAATAATGCAGAAATGCATAAAGGTTCCAATTTCTCCATAACCTCATGAACACTTGTCATTTTCCTCTTTCTTTGGATAATATTCTAATGGGTATGAAGTGGTACTGAAGTATCCAACTATTATTGTAGAACTAGCTATTTCTCCCTTTAATTCTATAATTCTATAAATATTTTTTTTTTATATACTTGGGAGTTCTGTTGCATATGTGTTTAAATTTATATCTTCTTCGTTAATTGATCCTTTTATTAACATATAATATCCTTCTTTGTCTCTGGTAACCATTTTTGACTTAAATTCCATTTTGTCTCTAGAAGTACAGGCATTCCATCTCTCTTTACATGAATTATTATTTACATGAATATGCTTATCTATCCTTTCATTGTTAACCTGTTTGTTTTTTTAGACTTTAAATGAGTTTCTTGTAAGCAGTACATTGTTTTTCAAAATGCATTCTACCAACCTCTGTCTTTCAATGGGAGAGTTTAGTCCAGTAACATTTAAAATAATTACTGATAAGAAAGGATTTACTTCTGCCACTTCATTGTTTATTTACTGTATGTCATGAAGCTTCTTTGCTCTCATTATTCACTCATTATTGCCTTCTTTGGTGTTTAGTTGACTTCTGTGTAACACAATATCCTAAAGTTATTACAATATAATTTGAATTGATACCAAATAATTTCAATTGCCTACAAAAACTACTGCTATAAAGCCCTGTCCCCCTATTGTTATTGATGTCACACATTGCATCTTTTTATACATTGTGTGCTTAATAACATAGAATAAGGTAATTTTTATGCCTTTGTTCTTTAAGGCCTATCGAAAATAAAAAGTGGACTTATCAACCAAATTTATAAGTGAATCTTGCTGGCTTTTGTATTTGCCCATATATTTACCTTTACTGTAGATTTTTGTATCTTCACTTAGCTTTGAGTTGCTATATATCATCCATTTATTTCACCTGAAGGACTCTCTTAGCCTTTGTTGTGAGGCAGTTGTAGTGATAATGAACCCCCGCTACTTTTGTTTGACTAGTAATGTCTAAATTCCTCTCGTAGTTTTGAAGGACAGTTTTATAGGTACAGAATTTTTGTTTGACAGTTTTTTCTTTCAGCACTTTAAATGTATTATCCCACTGCCTTTATGTCTGAAAAGTTTCTGCTAAGAAATCTGCTAATCTTCTTTAAAAAAAAATTTATTTAATTGACAACTAATAAATATATATATTTATGGAATGCAATGTGATGTTTTGATTGAATATATACTATGAAAAAATTAGATCAGGCTAATTAATGTATCCATCACCTCAACAACTTTTTTGGTAGTGAGAATATTAAAAATGCATTCTTTTAGCAATTTTTAAATGTACAATGCACTATTATTAACTATGGTTAGAGTATGGCATAATCAAATACTAACATTTATTTCATCAGTCGAAGTGAAACTTTGCACCTTTGATCAACATCTCTCCTTTCCCCATCTCTCTCCTGTCCAAGCCTCTGGTAATTCCTTTCCCCTCTCTGTTTCGGTGAGATCAGCTTTTTAAGATTCCACTCGTAAGTGAGATCACTCATTATTTTCCTTTCTGTGTCATATTTATTTATTTTGTGTAATGTCTTCTAGGTCTATCCATGTTGTCACAAATGACAGCATTTCCTTCCTTTTTAAGCCTTTATAGTATTGTATTGTCTCTCTATATGACATGTTGTTATCCATTTATTCATTGATGATACTCTTATTAAGGATATTTTACAGAAAGGAAAAAATCTTTTTCCTTGCCCATTGCTGGGTTCATGGCTGAGGTTTCTAAAGCAAAAAGACAGATTAAAACAAGGAAAAAAAATACATATTTGTTTAATATGAGTTTTATATGATATGAGAGACTTCATAAAGGAAATGAAGACCCAAAGATACAAGTGGATAGTCATGCAGAAGTATGGTTGAATAAAAAATATGATCCAGTGATGATAAACGAGGAAGACTTGTTTATTCAGATTCTTCTCTGTGTTCCTGTGTCTTCAGAGAGAGGGCGCTTCTTATAACCTGTGTCAGGGGAGAAAAGTGGGGGAAGGTTAAAGAATGACCTTAGTACGTTTTATGACTTGCTTCAGAGGGGAAGTTAGGGGAAGGTGAGCATGATCATTCTGCTGCTGCTTTCTCAAATGCCAAGGTACCATACCGTAACTGTGTGTCCTGAACTCCATCACCACTATCAACTATTTCCCTAATCCCAAAACCCTTTCCTCTACTCTCCATGCTCAACCTAAACGCCAAGTCTTCTAGATTTACCTCCTTCATATTTCTCAAATGGATACCTTTCTCTCTATCTTCATTGCCACTAAATTCATTTGCTGTCTCTTTTTAGATTTACAGTTTTGTTCCTACCATGTTCTTCCAATAGGCATTTAACATTCTCAAACACATTCTCCACATTCCGTGGTTGCTCTGAAAAAATTATGAACATGATATTCACCTTTTCAGGCTTATTCCTTGGTTCCTGCTGGCCTTCAACAAGGTCTAAACTCTGGCTATGACACATAAGGTCTTTTAGCACTTGGGCCCCCACCCTTACCACTCTCCATGCTCTCCTTACCCAATTTCCTCACTTACTCAGCTACTGGTAGTTCCACAAAAGTGTTGTGGGTATCTTTTATAAACATTTGCCTGAAAAGTACTTTCTTTTCATCTTTGCTTGGATAATTTGTATTCACCACCTAACACTGGCCTATGACATATGTCATTTGGAAGCCTCCCACTATTTTCTCTCTACCCTAGATGATATATTTTTCATGCTCCCGTGGTGTCTTTTATGTAATAATACTTTTGTCATGGTACTTAGCATTCTGTATTGTATAATATTTTTTTAAAATGTAAAATGTAAGAGTGTTCCTATAATACAGTAGGGAAGGGACATTTTGAATTTAGTTTTGTGTTTCTAATGCCTAGAAAAACGTAGACTCCATGAATCTTGGTAGAATGAATAAATGAATGAGTCATCACCATCCTTATAATAGGAAAGCATTTTAAAAAATCCCTCAGCATTCCTCTTATCTTTCTCTAGAGAAAATAAAAAGGTTGCACTGTTATTAATACCTTATAAATACCCAGTAGATTAATGCATAGAAAGAATTTAGTCAGTTTCTGTAATGCCTTTTCAGAGTAAGAGGTAGAATTAATGCAATACAAGCGGTTTCTTTTTAAACATTTTTTAATAATGTAAAAATTCCATTTTTATAGGACAATAAGCATAAACCATATTTTTCTCTCAGTCAATTAGATGCCTGTAGATTTGCAACCCATTCACATATCTCATTTTAAAGCATCCTGCTGTTTTTCATATTGCCACTTCCATTACTTTTCAATTGTGCATCACTCTCTCCACCCCTTTTACTGAAGGGGGCCTCACGGTTATTACAGGACCAGTGTTTTTTTCCAGCAGATAATTTGCTATCTGTTTAAATAACATTTCACTCTTGTGTTTGTTGAATGTTTCCACAGGTCTCCCGCACCATAGCTCTTCCTTGTGACTGGGTTACCTTTTGATTTTGGTTGTGATGGGAGTCAATAACACAGTCATGCTGGAGGACAGCCCTGCACATTGAATTACCTCCTATTGAGGGGTCAGTTTAGTCCCTCAGAGCTGGACAGCAACCAGAGAAAAGGGTGCTGAATCAAACGAGGTCAAGTCCATAGAGAGAGAATCATGAAATGCCTTTAAACGTGACCAATCATTTCCATGGTTCTCTCTCTCTCTCTCTCTTTTTTTTGAGAGGGAAGAATCACTATGAGACCCTAGGAAAGTGGCACTGATCAGATAAAGGGGAAAAGTAGCTTGAATTTCCCTGAGACCAACTGTCTAAATGTATCCCTTGAAAGATACATATGTCACTGCAAAATTCATTCTATACCCCTCCCCATTTTTTCTCATTGAACTCTTCACACTTTAACTGTCTTGGGCTACACATTCTTTCCTAATTGTATTTTAAGCATTCTCATTTCTATGTTTTTAAATCCATAAGTTTGCTTCTTCTTGGAAAATATCCATCAGCATTCAACTTGTCTGAATCCTGCCCATTCTAAATTCTAACTTCTAGCAGCTGTGGAGAGCACCCAAGGAGACACTGGGTGTGGAAAAGACAGAACGCTGAGATGGAGGGAGCACACAGAGGTATGAGGGAGATCAGACCAAGGCAATGTTTCTACAAGTAAGGCCTGGAAGAAAAGGTGCTGAGTCAACCTGAAAGGTTGCATGAGAAACTTCAGGGCTTGGACACATTCCTGCCCTTTGGAAGGGAGAGAAAGATCTGAGAAAGAGCGACTGAGTGAGATCTGGATGTCCTGTTTTATTCTCTGTTCTGGAACTGAGTTATTCTGGGATGACAAAGAATGTGATCTTGAGTTGCAAGGAGGGCAAAGAAGCCCAGGAGTCTGGAGAGTTTTACATTTCTTATGTTGAACGCATTGACAGAAACAACCTAAGCTTTTCCTATCAAGAGCATTAGAGTTATTTTGGCAACCCCAGGGTGCCACTGGTATTTGGAGAGGGGGTTCAGATAAAAATAATGTCAGTCACATGCGCTCTGCTTTCCCAGTGGTCTCAAGCTCCGTGTAACATTTGCTGATGCTGATGGAGGTTTGATCTGCAAAGTCCACGTTCAGCTCTGGTTGCAACCTTGGACTCTGGGGTCCAGAGCTGTTTTTTGCACTTCAAAAATCCTACAGGCACTTACACATTTACCCATGAGAGGCTGCTGAGGCTAACTAAAATGTCAGGTGTTTTTACTGTAGACTCACATCGGATCCACTCCCTGTAAGAAAACTCTCATGCTAATTTGAAGTTGATTGCTACAATGAACTGATGTAAAAAATGCAATTTCTTTGGCAGATGAGCTGTTTCAAACATGAGTTTTCCATACTATTGCGATAAGACAAAGACTTCAGAGTATTTTTTTGGCTTTTGTTCTGTAGGGAGACAAGGATTATTTTAATTCCAGCTCTGAAGAATTCTGTATTCCTATGTGGTGTTACTATTTAGATAGGTCTGACTTTCCCTTTTATTCCTTTCTCTCACTTTACTTATCTTCTACATGCTTAAATAGCTAATTAGCATCAAATTCCTTCTTTTAGGTGCAAGTTTGCCAACAATTTTAGGCTTTTATGAGCTGCCAAAACCATTCGTACTTTCTTCTGAAAATTTCAAACACCTCTGGATATAATACCACATACAAAATTGAAAAATATTTAGAGTGTGATTTTTCGTCAGGGAATTTATGAGTAGGCTATGCTGCTATATATTTTTCCTTTTTTACATTTTAATTTAAATGATGAGCTAGCAAAGAACAGTTCCAAGGAAAAAACATTCTACATAATCTCACACTAATATATTTTGATTTAGCGTCTTATCCTATGGCCTATTTACATGCCTCACAAAATTTTCTGCTTGTTTGTCTTCGTAGTTTTCACATCATCGTGTGCATGCCGTTTTTTTGATATTCTTTAATTAGATGCCACATTATCAAAATAGTAATTTACTTAGAACAGGCAGGGCAAGAAATCAAGAGTCTCACAATAAATCTGGTATACTGAGAATTAGAAAGGGGTGCTGAAGGAAGAAAAAACATTGAAAGAGTTGGAAAAAGCCAATATTTATGAATTTTTTCACAATTATATTATTTTTTAAATAACATTTGGTTTATGCATGATAATATAAACGATATATACGTGAGTTTAAAGCATCATAGCCTAATGAAGGCATGGAGGCCACCCCCTAACTTAGGATGTTGAACAATTATGCATTCTACTCATATTCCACCCTACTGCTTACTCCCCAAAGGAAACCATTCTCCTGAACTTTGTGTTAATTTGCTTTTACCCCTATGTCAGAAGTTGAGGTAATATGTAATGTGATTTCAGGCTTTTATACAGTTAAGCCTGTAGAGAGCCTGATATAAATCTGTGAATATTCTAAAGAAAAAAAAAATCGGGCAGCTCCTGTGGCTCAAAGGAGTAGGGCTCTGGCCCTATATGCCGGAGGTGGTGGGTTCAAACCCAGCCCCGGCCAAAAACTACAAAAAAAAAAAAATCAAAAAAGTATAGAATAATATAAACAAAAATAAAATACAAAGGAAGTAACAGAGGCATTAGAAATATAAAAAATAAAATGGGATGAATGACAAGATAAAACTTCGTGGTTTTACAGTAGAAGGGAGTGAACTCACTCATTGAAAAGCAAAAGGCCTCTGAAGGAATTTACAAACAAACCTCTAGCAAAGCATCATCTAAAGGATGTGTAGCTAAAATGAAGTAACTCAGACTCTTCGGAGTGATATGATGAACAAAAGTTTTTCAGATAAACAAAAAGATACTAAATTGTTGAGAGGGATATTGAAAATGAGGGGCTCGGTTCTTAATGAGGCCATTAAAATAATGAGATTCTGCCAATCTGATAAACAGAGTTTTGAAATACAAAAGCAAATATCTTTGGAAATAGAAGTGAAGATTGGCAGCAGCACGATACTTGTGGCAGATGTTATTACACCTCCCAGTCTTTCAGAGGTCATTTGGACACCAGAAAACACAGAATGTGAGTGATATGATTATTAATGCTGACTTTAAGAGATACATATACCAAATCTTCTACGTTCCTAACAGAAAACACACATTCTTTTCTACAGCTCATTAATTTTTTACAGACATTGACTGCATATTAAATAAAACTGTTATTAAGTTCCTCAAAGTAAAAATAGCATAGGCTGCACAGTTTGAGCTTAATTAATTGAAAGTAGAAATACACAAAGAAAATAGAATGCACAGCTCCATTATAAATTTAAACGTCCTTTCTTAAATTATTCTCAGATTAAAGAAGAAATAAAAACATCATTTCCAAAAGAGCTAGAAAATAACAACTAGAATACTGCATATCAGAATCTTTGGATGTGGCTAAAATTCTTTAGCCTTGAACTTTTTTTTTTTAAGAAAAAGTAGGAGTCAGTTAATTAACCATTCAACTTGAGAATTGAGTGAAAGATTAATATAAGTAAAAGGAAGGAAATAGGTAAATATAGAAATAATAAATCATAAACAAACTATGTATAGATTTGAGAAGTCATCCCAGCACAACCATGACAATAGCTAAAACACTTCCTATTCTAACCTTAAAAAAAAAGACAAAACACAAATATATAATATAAAACTAGAAGTGAGAGAACAAATATTGCAGTTGTAAAAGAAGAAATTAAAATGGTTATAAGACACATCTTGTTATTAAATTTGTAATCAATGAGAAGGAAGATTTTTGAGGAAATAGAAATAAACAGGAGTGATTGAAGAAGAAATTCCAACCCAAAGGTATGTGATGTCTCCAAGACTATTCTCAGGCAATGATTCCCTGGAAGGAAGAAAAGCTGTTTATCACAGTGAAAGGAAACTAATTAAAATCAGCGAGTGAAAAAGACATAGAAGATGGAGTCCAGGAGAAGCCACCGTAAGCTCCTTCTCTCCTGGTGGAATCGCACAAACAACAACAATCTATTGCTCACCTGAGCCTCTGTGTCCCAGGTTTTTGTTGAGGTTTAGTCACATGGAATTCCCATGTGACCAACTTTAGGTTCTTGGTTTCTAGCCCTGTCCAGGACTCCAGGTGAATAAGAACAGGCATTTTCTATAAATCACATTGTTAGAATAAGCTGTATGGTATGTCTCATGGCCCTGGGTATACAAGGACACTCTTTGTAATCAGGGTATCTCAAGGGCTTAGCAGTTAACTGTCATAATATGATCAAGGGCCAGTCCTGAAGACCTTTGGAATGTGCAGAATTTGGGCAACCTAGATCTGCTGGATTAAGTGTTTACTATATATAGAAAAACATCCAGTTATAGTAAAAGACATTTTAAAAGTTGTCAAGATTTACTATTCCAGAAAGCTCTAGGCTTCTATAAATTCACAAATTAAATTCTTTCGAATGTCAGAAGAACAGATACCTGTGGTGTGATTCCAACCTTTCCAGACTCTACAGGAAGGAAGAAAGCCTCCCTATTATTCCCATAATTTCAGCATTAAAAAATGATACCCAAAACAATGATAGTGCAGAAAACAAAAATCACAGATGAATCACAATTTTGAATATGAAAAGAAAAACCTAAAACCTCCCAAACTCAAGACAAACAAAATGTAGAATCTGGGTGATCTCCAGGAGTTTATATAGGAATGCAAGTATAGCTCAATAGTTAGAAATAATCAACATATTTCATTATATTAATGATTCATTCAGCAAAGAAAAACTGTATTATCATCTCAATAGTTTACAAAATAATATCAAATGTTATTTGATAAAGTTCATTATCCATTTCTGGTTTAAAATAAAGTAATATAGGAAAATATTTCTTCAACTCAATTAAAAATACATATCTCAAGTTGGTGAGACAAGACCAGTCATCATTTGACTTTTCTTTAGTTACTATTTCACTAATTCTAGAAGTATTGGTCACTACAGTTAGATGAAAGAATACATGAGGCATAAACATTTTAAAAGAACTGTAAAATTATTATTTGCAGATGACCTGACTATCTAACAGGAGACACTAAAGGAACCAACTAAACTATTGCTATAAATTATAAAGGAGCTCAACAATGTGACTGATTAAAAAATGATTAGAAAGAAATAAATAGTTTTCTAATACAGCAACAATATCTAGTTAGAAAAAAATGACTCCTTTTATAATAATAACAAATCATAAAATGTCTGCAAATAAACTTACATGAGGAGTGAGATTTATATGAAGAAAACAATAAAACTTCTTTCAGGGATCTAAACAAAGACTTGAGGGTGTGTAACGGAGAAACATATTTATGGAGGAAGAGCCCACATTTCAATGATGCCAATTCTCTATAAATTAATGTAATGAATTTTGACTACTAGCATGCAATCCTGAACTTGAATAGTATTTATTTTGCCATTCTGAAAAGCTGTTGTAACATTCATCTTGGAGAAGAAATATGCAATAGCAGCCATGAAAACTAAAACCAAAAACATCAGAATATTGTCACCTGAATAGAAACTCAGTAGAGTCTTCTAAACTTCCATAACGCTATAAAGCACATTGGAAAAGGTATTGAGCTCCGGAAGGTATTTCCCCATTACCCCCGTTCTCTCCCATGCTCACTCTGATTCTGCAAATGGCAGCCACCAATCCTAGGCTCTCTCTGCTGCCTTAAGGGGGGCCAGTTGACTGCCTGCTCACCTCCCTGACACTCTGTTCTTAAACCCTAGGAAGGAAGGAACTATGTGTCACAAACAGGCTAATCAATAAGTAAGGGGCCAGAGACTATTTTAAATGTCATCCTCTTAGTTTCACAGATATGAAACTGATCCAATACAGCTGCTGGAATCATAGGGTCAGAGGCCAAATGTGTTTGTGACTCGGCTTTTGAGGTATTTTTTTTCTTTTTTTCTCATTTGTTTTGTTTTTTGTGCTGTAAGAAATTCTAAGCCTCTAATGATGGTATGGAAATGGCAAAACACTGTTGGTCTGCTAGCCAGCAGCAATCTTTGAGAAGAGGTATGGGATTCCTACATAATAAATATTTTCTTATTTTAAAGAATAAGAAAAATGATATATTATTAAAATAATAAATATGGCTCAGTGCCTGTAGCTCAGTGAGTAGGGCGCCAGGCTCAAACCCGCCACATACACCAAGGCTGGCGGGTTTGAGCCCTGCCTGGGCCTGCTAAACAACAATAACAATTGCAAAAATAGCAACAACAAAAAATAGCTGGGCAGGCAGCACCTGTGGCTCAGTGTGTAGGGCACTGGCCCCATATACCAAGGGTGGAGGGTTCAAACCCAACCCCAGCCAAACTGCAACAAAAAATAGCTGGGCAGCAGTCCCAGCTACTTGGGAGGCTAAGGCAAGAAAATCACCTAAGCCCAAGAGCTGGAGGTTTCTGTGAGCTGTGATGCCATGGCACTCTACCAAGGGTGATAAAGTGAGACTCTGCCTCTAAAAAAAAAAAAAAGTGAAGTCCAAACCCACAGCACTGGCAGATCTGGAGTCTGGTGAGGGTTTGCATTCTAATTCCTAAGTGATGGCTTCTTGCTATAATCCTGTATAGCAGAAGGGGTGAAGGCAGGTCTGAGGCCTGTTTCAAAAGAGCACTAATCCCATTGGTGAGGGCTGCATCCTCATGACCTAATCATCCCGCTCCCCCCAGAGGGTTCATTTCCTTGTACTATCTCACTGGTGATGAGGTTTTCAACATTTGAATTCTGGGAGGGCACAAACATTCAGATCATAACTGTGGAAAAGCAAACCTAGATTTGGGACTTTGAACTGTTGTTTTAACGGGATGAGACTCTTGGGAAGCTTGGTAGGAGGTAAATGTGTTTTGTATTTTGGAGAAACATAAATCTTTGGGTCAGAGGGTGGACTCTAGTGGCAGAATTTTCCTAGGAGCTCCCCAAGTCTCACTCCCTGACTTAGGCACCATGTATAGTCCCTTTTCTTTGAGTGTGGGTAGAAATGATGGATATGATAGGGAGTTGCTCTGTGATTTGGTTACTAATCAGTTGATTCTGAGTTACCTGAAAATGAGATTATGCTAGGTGGACCCTCCTTAATCAGGTTGAGTACTTAAAAGAGGGGGTACTGAGCACTTTCTGAGGTCAAAGAGGTCAAAGCTATAGAGATATTATCTTGTTGGCCTTGAAGAAATGAGTTGGCATTGGTTCTCCTACCACAATGAACTGAATTCTTCTAACAATCTGAATGAGTTTGGAAAAGGATTCAAGCTCCAGGCAAGAACACAGCGCACCTATGTTTGGAAGAATGTTAAACTAGATGTATGTACTAAGCCAACAGTAATTCACCAAAAGACACATCTCCCAGATAGTCCTGCAGAAACCAAGAGTGCTCAATCCAGGAAGAACTTACCAGAAAAGGCAAAAAGTCTTTTATCATCCCAGGAAGGATGTGTGGTCCTTTGTTATGGCACCTTCATCCAAACAGAATCCAGATGATACTGATAAACCACTACCAAAAAGAAGCACTCACCCTGAGAGGGAGGTCACCTTGGGAGAAGGGGTGAGCCATGGAGACAGAGAGCTCACATGAGTATGGCAAGCCAGTCCTAGAAATCACTGATCCCTTCCCATGGAGATCTTCCTGAGCTCCCATTTCTGACACTGTATGTCAACACGAACCTCAAACAAAGAGAGACTCTCTAATAGAAAAGCCATTTACTGGGGAATAAATCATTGCAATGGGAATACATGTGTCAGACTAAACTATGTGTGTATTCAGGGAGGTAAAGGAAGACAATAGTTTTTTAAAAGAAAAAAAATGTGGAGGATTGCATAATATTTTTGTAATAATTATCCTTGGCTACAAAGTTCAATAACAAGGGTGATGCCAAAGCTGGAGAGGCAGCTCCTTGGCAGGTGTTTTTGCAATTTTTGGCTGGGGCTAGGTTTGAACCCACCACCTCTGGAATATGGGGCCAGCACCCTACCCCTTTGAGCCACAGGCACCACCCTAATCTGAGTTTTTTAATCTGAGATTCTTATATGATCAATGTGCAGAGAAAAATTATGTTTCTAAAGAAAAGCTAAAATACGCCCGTGATTAGATTGTAGCCCTGTGTATTGCTTTCAAATTCTCGTCATCTACCTGTAGATTGGACTAGTTCTAGAATTCTCCTAATTTCCTACAAATATTTGGCTCCAACTCTTCAGCTAAAAACAAAAGCTGCTCTGTTTCCCAAACTCTATAAATTGAAGCTCCTTTTTTTTTTTTTTTTTTTTTTTTGTTACGGGGCCGCAAGCTATCCCCCTGGGTAGAGTGCCATGGCATTACAGCTCATAGCAACCTCCAACTCCTGGGCTCAAGTGAGTCTCCTGCCTCCGCCTCCCAAGTAGCTGGGACCACAGGCGCCCGCCACAACGCCCGGCCATTTTTTGGTTGCAG
>CAUYQV010069348.1:0-13480 GCA_963574575.1 Galagoides demidoff
GGGCGCCTGTGGTCCCAGCTACTTGGGAGGCAGAGGCAGGAGACTCGCTTGAGCCCAGGAGTTGGAGGTTGCAATGAGCTGTGATGCCATGGCACTCTACCCAGGGGGATAGCTTGAGGCTCTGTCTCAAAAAAAAAAAAAAAAAGAAAGAAAGAAATTCAGAGATGAAAAACAAAAGGTTGCCATCATTTGGGGAGGAATCCTGGAGCCTGGAAAGATACATGTGGTGTAGCTAACGAGACAAGAAGTCTGGCAAGGGCTTTATCTCCTGGGCAAAACATATAGAAAGAAAGAAAACTGGAAGCTGAAAGGGAGAAAAAAATCAACTAGTTCTTAAAGAACCATATTAGCTTTTGCAATTTTTTTAAATATTTTGCATATTTTTTCACATAGTTGTCCTTAAACGATTATTGCAGTTCCACTTACTTCTGTAGCTCACCTGATCCCCCCATCCCTGTGATACTCGTCCTTTTACAGAGACAGATGCTGAGGCTCTAAGAGGGTGAGGGTGGAAATGTGCTTAGTTCATGGAGCCCAGAACAGGACCCGCGTGTTCTAAGTTGCAGTCGTAGTCTCTTTCTGTTGCATACAGCAGAGGTGCGGCGATGCAGGCAGACACTGCAGATGGCTCACGTGTTTCCCGTCATCTTGGTTTTCCAAATCACGATGCAGCGAGATGAGTGGGCTGCTCAGGAATGGACACATAAAACACTTCACCTCATTCAGCGGTGCCATGCTTGTGGGGTTGCTGCTACTTGTGTTTACTTCATACCGTGTGCTCAGCACAGTGTGGCTTCCCTGCCGGGATCTCAGAATCATACCTGCTTTACTAACAGACAACTTAGGTAGAACAGTGTTACCACAGGCAAGACTGTTACTACTGCAACAATCTCGGAGTTCAGGATTTGCATGTTTGCCCAGCACAAACAAGCCTAGTTGACAGGAGAGAAAAAAGAAATCCACGTCTAAGCTTGTTTCAATCTCAGTGGCAGAAGAAAGGGCTTTTTAATGCTATTTTGTTCATATTCTTTTTGTTGTTGTTTGAGACAGAGTCTTAAACTCTGTCACGCTCAGAGTGCCATGGATTCATAGCCCCCAGCAACCTCAAACTCTTGGTCTTGACAAGCAGTCCTCTTGCCTCAGTCTCCTGAGTAGCTGGGACTACAGGTACCCTCCACTACCCCAGGCTAGTTTGTCTGTTTTTTAGTAGAGACAGAGTCCTGCTCTTGCTCGGGCTGGTCTCAAACTCCTGAGCTCAAGCAGTCCACCCGCCTCGGCCTCCCAGAGTGCTAGGATTACAGGCGTGAGCTAACACCCCTGGCCAGAAATGAAATTTTTTTTTTTAAATTTGAAGAAAATTACAAGTGATTAGCAAAGATAAATAAGTAAATAAAAATCTTTGTCCCAGAAAAAATAAATTATAAAGATCCAGCTTACTGAAAAAATAAGCAGAGAAACTATGAATGAATCTGAGCTCCCGAGCTGCTGTTTCTCTCCGTGGTGCCTTTGGCTTAATTGTCTTGATTTCTCATCTGTCATGTTTCGTTGTAAAAGTTAACAGTTACCACTGCATTTTGTTTTACAACATTCAAACCATGGGGAGTCATTCTATTTCATCTTAGGACATTCTCTGCGAAGAGTCCTTAATTATACCCATTTTCTAGATAAGCAAACTAATCCCTAGAGACATTTCTTCATTTGCCTGAAGTCTTAGAGCTAGTAAGTGACTGAACTGAAGCCCTTCCTCTAAGTCCTGTTTTTTTCTTTGCCCCAACTCTGGGCCCCCCGGGGTCTGGCAGTCGATGGGCAGAGGCAGGAGGCTGGTACTAGGTGAGGGCAGACGGGCAGTCTACATGATAACCCCACAATGGAGGCCTTGTAACTAATTGTGTCAAGCCAATAAACAAACAGACAAAGCTTTTTTGGCATGTGAGTTAAATCCATTGTTCTTTTAGTGTTTTTCAGCTTAAAATAATTAAGGCTCTTAAGCACAAAGTAAGTAACTTCCAGTTAACAGAAAGAGAAGGCATTGACTTGATGGAGTTGTAATTGGAAATCTTTGCGGCTGCTTTCAGCTTGCTTTTGCAGATGTAAACTCTCCGTGAGTGGTCATGGAACATTCAGCTTGTTTTCAGTTGGACAGGAACACAGGGGCTTTCTGGTTCCACGTTCCATCCAATGCAGAAATGTCTTCTCAATGCTAGTGACAGTCATGATCTGACCAGTGTGTGCACCAAGAGCTTCCTGGAGCAGGCGCTCAGTACAGCTCTTCAAGATGCTGTTTTTCATATCTCTGTTTTACAGTTGAGCAAATAGACCCTGAGAGGTTAGCAATTTGCCCTAAAACACATGGCTGAAGATAGCAGAACAGATGCAGACTCAGGTCTCTCTGACTCCAGTGGAGAGTCTAGCCGCTGTGCTACTTCATCCTTCCATCTTAGTCTTGAATTCTTTTTTTTTTTTTTTTTTTTGAGATGGAGCCTCCAGCTATCCCCCTGGGTAGAGTGCCATGGCATCACAGCTCACAGCAACCTCCAACTCCTGGGCTCAAGCAAGTCTCCTGCCTCAGCCTCCCAAGTAGCTGGGACCACAGGCGCCCGCCAAAACGCCCGGCCATTTTTTGGTTGCAGCCATCATTGTTGTTTGGCGGGCCCGGGCTGGGGATTCGAACCCGCCACCTTGGGTGTATGTGACTGGCGCCCTAGCCTGACGCCCTAGCCGATTGAGCCTTCTTACAGTGACTGTTGTGTCATTGCCCGGAGGCACTGCAGGCTGTGATTGGAAACTGAATCCTGGAAGGTCTTTTTAAAAAATGTTTAGTTGAAGGATGGTGCCTGTGTCTCAGTGGGTAGGGCCATAGCCCCATATACCTAGGGTGGTGGGTTTAAACCCTCCTCCAGCCAAACTGCAACAAAAAAAAATAGCGGGGCGTTGTGGCCGGCGCCTGTAGTCCCAGCTACTGGGGAGGCTGAGGCAAGAGAATCACCTAAGCCCAGGAGTTGGAGGTTGCTGTGAGCTGTGACGCCACGGTACTCTACTGAGGGTGACAAAGTGAGACTCTGTCTCTTTAAAAAAAAAAAATTCAGTTGAAGTCTTCTTTCTTGTAACTTTTATCTCTGAAGCCAAGTTCTGCCCTCAAGAATATTACTTAAGATCCCCCCTTTATTTATTTATTTAGAGACAGAGTCTCACTTTGTCGCCCTTGGTAGAGTGGTAGAGTACCAGCTCTTGGGCTTAGGTGATTCTCTTGCCTCAGCCTCCCAAGTAGCTGGGACTACAGGGGCTCACCACAACACTTGGCTATATTGTGTTGTAGTTTGGTGCTCACCACAACGCTTGGCTATATTGTGTTGTAGTGGTAGAGTACCAGCTCTTGGGCTTAGGTGATTCTCTTGCCTCAGCCTCCCAAGTAGCTGGGACTACAGGTGCTCACCACAACACTTGGCTGTATTGTGTTACTGGGTTTGAACCTGCAACCCTTGGTATATAGGGCTACTCACCCTACTCACTGAGTCATAGGCGCCTCCCAAAATTCCCTCTTTTAAAAAAAAAAAAGATTCCCTCTTTCTTTTTATTTCCTTTTTTGAGACAGAGTCTCACTTTGTAGCTCTGGGTTCAGTACTGTGGTGTCATAGTCAAAGCAACCTCAAACTCCTGGATTCCAGAGATCTTCTTGCCTCAACCTCCTGAATAGGTGGGACTACAGGTGTGTATCACCACATCTGGCTGGTTTTTCTATTTTTAGTAGAGATGGGGTCTTGTTCTTGCTCAGGCTGGTCTTGAACTCCTAAGCTCAAGCAATCCACTTGCCTTGGCCTCCCAGAGTGCTGGGATTACAGACGTGAGCCACCACATTCAACCAAGATCCCCCCTTTAAAAGGCACCCATCCAAAAATTTTCAGTGAGGGTCTAATATTAGTCTGTAGTTTCTGGAATAATGTCAGGGGCTCCACTTATCACCTGGTATGTAACAAACCACCCTGTATCTTAAAGGAACCACTAATGAGTGCCCATGATCTTGTGATTTGGGCAGAATTTGGACAGGACTCAGCTGGGAGAGTCTTCTGCTACCTGGGGTACATTGGTACCGTTGGTATACTCAACCTGGGGTTATTCTGGCTTGAGGATCCAGCATGGCTTCAGTCACATGCCTGGCACCTTGGCAGGGACAGTCTCAGGGCCTCTCCATAACGTCTCTTCTGCAGGATAGCTGGGCTTCCTACTATCAGCTAAGGGATATAGGGTGTAGGATGAGTCTTCTGAGAGAGAGGATGCCAAAGCTACCAGTCTCTTCAGGCCTGGGCTTGGAAGTTGGAACAGTGTCACTTCCAGGTCAAAGCAGGCTCAGAGCCTACTCAGGTTCAAGTGTACCAGATATAGACCCCACCTCTTAAAGAGAGGAATGGCAAAGAATTTGCAGCCATTTTTTAATCTGCCTCACTAAGGATCAGTCTGAGTCTGACAAATTCAGTAGGTCTGAAATACTTCAATAAAGCAAACTGTGAAAACGTGTTTCCATTTTCCTGTGCTGGAGTTGGAAAGTTCTCCTGCTGAACTTAATTATTCTGTTTTGGGGGCATTTGAACTTTGGGGACTTCTTTTTCTAATAATTATTTACATAGCCCAGTCTTTACCAGCACTAATTAATCGCTGAAGTTAAGGATGATAGACCTGTTAGTACTATAATCCTATAAGGACAGGTCCTTTCTTTTTTCCTGTAAGGATAAAAGACTTCTGGTAATTAATGTGTGGCTCAAACACACATGAGCAGAGGACAAATGGGCACTTTAGAATAGTAAATGTAGAGACCCTGTATCCAAGGGGTCTTTAAGTAGCTTCATTTATTCTTTTATCTTATTACGTTCTTTTCTAGCTTTTCATTCCTGCAAAGTATTTGTGGCATATTTGATTCTTTGAAGCAGCATTTTAAAGTTCTATGATCTTGGTCATGGCAAAGTTCTGGGCATGCTCTTTATTTTCCATTAGAAATTGAGGCAAAAGCCAGTGGTCATTCTTCTACCTATATGGGCAGAAAGAGTTAATTGAAATTGTTTCTAATCTTTTGATCCTTGTCACACTACTCTGCTATGCAATAATACACTAAAGAATTTTCAGAAAGGAAATGTTGGGGACTCAATGTAGCTCCCTGCCTTAAAAATACTCCATTTTGTGGACTTATACTAGCAGTTGGAATGCTAAATTGACCAAAAAATGTTTTGGAAAACCAGAAAATGGTTTATGCAGGAGTAAAATCAGGGTGCTTTGGATAAGAGATGTGTATTTATTTTTGCCAGATGCTTTGCTCCTTATTGCTTGGGATCCCTGGGGAAATCTTTCATGGTGATTGAAAAACTGAAATTAGAACTTTTTCGTGGCCTGGAATTGGTGGTATGCTTATTTATTTAGCTTTTACTAACAAAATCATTTCTTTTTTTTTTTTTGAGAGTCTCAAGCTGTTGCCCTGGATAGAGTGCTGTGGCTTTGTAGCTCACAGCAACCTCCAACTCTTGCCTCAGTTTTTTCTATTTTTAGTAGAGATGGGATCTTGATTTTGCTCAGGCTGGTCTCGAACTCCTGAGTTCAAGCTATCCACCTGCCTCAGCCTCCCAGAGTGCTAGGATTACAGGCGTGAGCCACAGCACCGGCCTGACAAAATCATTTCTGCAAAAACAGAAGTGAAGTTGGGTACACTTATTTTATATGCCTTTCTCTTGGTTTTATTTTATTTATTTATTTATTTTTGAGATGGAGCCTCAAGCTGTCCCCCTAGGTAGAGTGCCATGGCATCACAGCTCATAGCAACCTCCAACTCCTGGACTCAAGTGAGTCTCCTGCCTCAACCTCCCAAGTAGCTGGGACCACAGGCGCCCGCCACAACGCCTGGCCATTTTTTGGTTGCAGCCATCATTGTTGTTTGGTGGCGCCGGGGCAAAGGATTCGAACCCGCCACCTTAGGTGTACGTGGCTGGCGCCTTAGCCGATTGAACCTCAGCCGCCGAGCCTCTTGGTTTTATTTTTATGTTGAAATACTTCAGTAAAACAAAACTTTAAATACTTTGCCATTTAAAATTTTACTTTGTTGAAATATTTCAGACCTACTGAAAAGTTCAGAAAATGACCATCAAACACCACCACACATGACCCAATGTAAGAAATAAAACATTGGTGAGAGAACTGAAGGCCTTCAGACCTTCACCTTCATTTCCTTTGTCCCTTCACAGGGGTGGCGTCTCCCCAGAGTGTGGTGATGGTCATTCCCACAGGTAACCTATTAGCCTCTACCACCTATGGTATGTACCCATATCCACCGTGGAGGCCTTTACATTCTTAATGGGTGGGGGAAAAAAGATCAAAAGAAGAATAATCCTTTGTGGTGCTTTAAAATTATACAGAATTTTAACTTTAGTGTCTACAAATAAAGTTTTATTGGAACACAGGCTAAGACCTAATTGTCTGTGGCAGCTTTTGCACAACATGGCAGGTGAGAGTGGTTGCCACTGAAACTGTATGGCTCAAAAAGCCTCATGCATTTACTGTCTGATCCTACAAAATGCGTGTGGACCCCTGGTCTGGCCTGTGCGCACACACACAATATCGAGGCTAAAATTCAGAAAAGGAAAAGAGAAGAAAGCCCAGGAATGTTCCTGTCCTTTTTTCTTGTCTCGGGAGATCAGCCAGCATTTCCCTTTCTCCTCTCAGCCTCCATCCCCTGAACGATTGTATCTCATTCCTCTGCTTTTAAGCTTCTTTTCCTCTCGCTCTCACTCTTCCCACCCTCATGTCTACAACACAGCAAATTCCATTTGTCCTGTGACAGAAAGATCAGCTCTAAGGAGAGCCGCCTGGGCTCTCAGGAAAGTTCTCAGCTTAGTGGATGCTTTGCCTGTGCCTCTGATTAGCTGTGTGTGGTTTTTTTTTTTTTGGCCAGGGCTGGGTTTGAACCTGCCACCTCCGGCATATGGGGCTGGCACCCTACTCCTTTGAGCCAAAGGCGCTGCCCCGTTAGCTGTGGTGTGTTCCTTGCACTTTGCACGTCCTCTGTCTCTTAGGATTCAGGCTTATTGCACACAGAGACAGTGTCCATTGGCTACAAATAGATAAGCAAAGGCCGGCAAAAGAGGAATTGAGCAAATGATCTTTTAAACTATAAAAGGATCCTGCCTGAGCAACATAGTGAGACCCCATCTCTATTTAAAAAAAAAAGAAAAGAAATTAGCCAAAGAAAGAAAAACATTAGTGGAGCATGGTAGTGCACAACTGTAGTCCCAGCTATCCAGTAGGCTGAGGTGGAAGAATTGATTGGCCCCGGGTGTTGGAGCTTGCAGTGAGCTATGAGGACATCACTGCATTCTAGCTCAGGCAATAAAGCAAGGCTCTACCTAAACAAGAAAAATATTAAAAAGAATAAAAGTTGATGAAGATATTTCCTCTTTCAAGCACAGTTGAAGAACTCATGCTGCTAAGCAGGGGGGGTACTTGACAGTGCATTGGGAAGCTGTAAGGGCTTCAAGGCCGAGCATTCCATCTGTTAGCAAAAGAAGAGGGGAATGGCTGTTGTGGGGATGATCTGTTGTCTACCAAAATAGATGGAGGCCAGGCATGGTGGCTCAGGCCTGTAATCCTAGCTTTTTGGGAGGCCGAGGTTGGAGGATTGTTGAGGCCAGGAATTTGAGTCCATCCTGATGAAGAACAAGATTCTATCTCTGCTAAAAATACAAAAAAATTAGCCAGGTGTTTTGGCGGGAGCCTGTAGTCCCAGGTACTTGGGAGGCTGAGGCAGAAGGATCTCTTGAGTCTGGAGTTCTGGAGGTTGCAGTGAGCTAGGATGACATCACTGCACTCCAGCCCTGGTGAAAGAGCAAGACTCTGTCTAAAAAAAAAAAAAAAAAAAGACAGAATACAAAGATTAATAACAATAATAGGGTGGGGCCAGTGGCTCGGGGAGTAGGGCGCCAGCCCCATATGCCAGAAGTGGTGGGTTCAAACCCAGCCCCAGCCAAAAACTGCAAAAAACAGACAAACAAAACACAATAATAAGCTTCAACCTCAGAGTCATTATAGGTGAGTAATTGAAAGAAAATAAGAAACCATGGAAAATAATACAGAATGAAGGCAGAGGGTGATAACGTACAAAAGGGATACCAAGGACATGTTGAGACCGTCTGAAGAGCTACTTGAA
Source organism: Galagoides demidoff (assembly GCA_963574575.1). NCBI lineage: Eukaryota > Metazoa > Chordata > Mammalia > Primates > Galagidae > Galagoides > Galagoides demidoff. The sequence goes on from CAUYQV010069348.1 coordinate 8,180, forward strand.
GGAAGTGGCGGGGAAAGCAAGGACTTGCATCAATGGAATGGAGAGCAAGAATATTCTTGGCCCGTGGATAGCCCGGGAAAAGGCACAGAGACAGATCTGTCAGGTTGTACACAGGAAGGAAGACAGTGACCATGTCGGAAGGGAAGAAACTAGAGATAGGCTTGAGGTCTGGCCGGGCAAGGCCTCGCGTGCCAGGCAGAGGAATTTGGTAGCTGTGGCAGTTTGGCTGCTCCCACCAGTGAGATGTGTAACCGTGCAGAGGCAGCGTTTGGGTTGAGCTCTGCCCCCAGTTCTGGAAGAATGCCATCGCACATGGCCTTGCCTTTGCCTATCTCGGTCCAGTGTCCCTGTTGCAGATTTGCTATCTCAGGACAAAGATGTGAAAGACACGCTGTTTCACAGAGCAGCTCAGGAAGAGCCAGTCTGAGGAGCACTGTGCAATGGCCTTCATCGCTCGTCCCTCTCAGAGCAGGAAGGATAGTCCTGACTAGGTGGAATTGTTCTCTTTTCTCTTATCCCTGCCCTGTTTTGGTGGAGGAAAGAGGCCAAAGTAGAAATGCTCGTATTTGAAGTGGGTGACCTGGGGGAGGAGATAAAAAATGATTTTCTAAGCTATTGACTTAGACGGGTAAGGATGTACATTTATCAGTGTTTCAAGTACTTCTGACGTGGCCTTTATGGGTCTCCTTACTTCAGTCAGGAAGTTATTCAGTTAGATAAAATTGGTTCAAGGAATAAAACATTTAGAATTAATTATTTTTATTTTTATTTTTTTTCAGTTTTTGGCCGGGGCTGGGTTTGAACCTGCCACCTCTGGCATATGGGGTCGGCGCCCTACTCCTTTGAGCCACAGGCACTGCCCACATTAATTATTTTTTTTTTTCTTGAGACAGAGCCCCAAGCTGTCAACCTGGGTAGAGTGCTGTGGCATCATAGCTCACAGCAACCACCAACTCCTAGGCTCAAGCAATTCTCCCACCTCCGCCTCCCAAGTAGCTGGGACTACAGGCGCCTCCCACAAGGCCCAGCTATTTTTTGGTTGCAGCTGACATTGTTATTTGGCGGCCCAGGCTGGGTTTGAACCTGCCAGTTCAGGTGTATGTGGCTGGCGCCTTAGCTGCTTGAGCCATAGGCGCCCAGCCAAATTAATTAAATTTTGAGACAGAATCTCACTGTTACCCAGGCTAGAGTGGCATGCCATTAGCCTGGCTCACAGCAACCTCAAACTCCTGGGTTCAAGTGATCCTCTTGCCTCAGCCTCCCAGGTAGCTGGGACTACACCCTCCCACCACAGTGCCCAGCTGACTTTTCTATTTTTAGTAGACACCGGGTCTCACTTTTTCTCAGGCTGATCTAGAACTCCTTAGCTCAAGGAATCCTTCTGCCTCAGTCTCCCAGAGTGCTGGGATTATAGGCATGAGTCACTGCGCCTGGCAATTTCATGTTTTTATAATAAAATATGCCCTAAATTGTTTTCACGATACCAAATTGGATGAGGAGGTTCGTATACCTAACTACCGATGTCATTTCAGTGTTGACACAAAGGAACAGGGAGTCTGCAGGTGTGAGAAGCCCAAGTTCCTGCTTCAGAATCACTCTAGGGTTCTTCCTAAATACTCAGGTTCCCATCCCGGACTCTCAGAGTAGGCGTCTCTGAGTGTGAAGCCTGGGAATCTGCCCCGTTTTTTTTGCAGTATTTGGCTGGGGGTGGATTTGAACCCACCACCTCCAGCTTATGAGGCTGGTGCCCTACTCCTTTGAGCCATAGGCGCTGCCCTGGAATCTGCCCTTTTTTTTGAACCTGCCTTTTGACATATACCTAGAGTGAAAGGCGATTCTTTTTTAAAAAATCTATACTGTGGTAAAATACATATAACATAAAATTTGCCATTTTAAGCATTTTTAAGTGGCTAGTTTGGTGGTATTAAGTACATCCACACTGTCGTGCAGGCACTGTCACTATCCATCCATGGAATGTTGTCCTTTTCACAAACTGAAGCTCACGAAACACTGATTTCCCATCCCACGTCCCCGGTAACATCCTTTCAACTTTGAGTTTGACTACTCTGGGTACCTCATCAGTGGAATCACATAGTACTGTATCTGGGTTTTTTTGTTTTTGTTTTTTTTTGAGACAGAGTCTCACTTCATTGCCCCTAGTAGAGTGCTGTGACTACATAGCTCACAGCAACCTCAGACTCTTGGGCTCAAGCAATCCTTTGCCTCAGCCTCCCAGAGCGCTGGGACCAGCTTATTTCAATTAGCATAATGTCCTTCCTTTTTTTTTTTTTTTTTTGAGACAAGAGCCTCAAGCTGTCACCCTGGGTAGAGTGCTGTGGCATCACAGCTCACAGCAACCTCCAACTCCTGGGCTCAAGTGAGTCTCCTGCCTCCGCCTCCCAAGTAGCTGGGATCACAGGCGCCCGCCACCACGCCTGGCTATTTTTTGGTTGCAGCCATCATTGTTGTTTGGTGGGCCCGGGTTGGATTCGAACCCACCACCTTAGGTGTATGTGGCTGGTGCCTTAGCCACTTGAGCCACTTGAGCCACAGGCACCGAGCTTCTTTTCTGTTTTAATTCTTACCTAGTTGGAAACTTAATTCAAAACCATGCTGAGAACTAGAGGAAAAGCTATCACATCCATGACATTGGTCATTGTCACTTCTAAGTATTGGAACAAAGGTCACATCTGGGCAACAAAATATAGGGTGGGAAGAGGTATCTATTTGGTCTCCTTTACTGGACTTGCAGGGACTCAGTGTAGTGAGACCCGGGGACTGACCCTTCTATTACTTGGAACTGAGGAAATGATGTAGGGAAGTGACATTACAAACAATACCAAAAGATAATTTCTGATGTTTCCAAATATCAAATTGCATTTCCTGTCCTGTTACAGGTATGCATTACAAACTTTTTCCTTAAAAAAGTAAATAAAACTCATATATCCTGCCATAAACCTGCTTCCTACAGTTAACTGAAAACTGAAAAATTCTTGCTAATCAAGATTCTTGTCAGGAAAACAGACACTTCCGAAGACCGTCCTTCCCCTCTGACCTAAACAAGGCAGCACGCCAGGGTTGAAACACTGAGGTGAAGGGAGGCTCAGTGTGTCCTGCACAGCTCACGGCAGCAGTGTGATGGCCTTGAGCACACCACACCGTCTGGTTCTCTCAGGTGGGGTATTCAGTGAAATACTATGAAAAGAGAACCTGATCTATATACATCCTACTTGCATTTCATTGTTAGTACAAAGGTGGCAAAGTGCTTCTCAGATGGAGACTTGGAGGCAAAGTTAAACTTCCCTGGACCCTGCACTAATGTGGCCGCGGACAAGCAGAAGTGACTCGATTCAGTCCACAGCAGGGTTAACTTGAATGTGCAGAGGGTTCTGCAGTGCTTATCTGCTGTCTGGAAAGAGTTACATTGTAAGGAAATGGGATACTGTAGTATTTCAAAATACTAAACCGGGAAATGATGCCTTTTATGGGCCCAAGGCCATGAGTTCATGGAATATTCCAGATGAAGTATACAGAGTGCTAGCTTAAGTCTCCTATCTGCCTTTGTTACTACCCTACTAATGCTAGGGAAAGAACAAAACTCTAGGACATCCATGTGCTGACCCAGACTTGGGCATAAGAGTTTAGGCCAGCTGTGGTGGCTCATGCCTGTAATCCCAGCACTTGGGAGGCTGAGGCGGGTGGACTGCCAGAGCTTACAGGTTCAAAACCAGCCTAAGCCAGAGCGAGACTTCGTCTCTAAAAATAATCAGGCATTATGGTGGAGGCTGAGGAAAGGGGATCACTGAACCCAAGGTTTGAGGTTGCTGTGAGCTGTGCGCCACAGCACTCTACCAAAGGCAGCAAGATAAGACTCTGTCTCAAAAAAATTCTGTGGGCCAAGTGTAGTGGCTCATGCCTGTAATCTCAGGACTCTGGAAGGCTGAGCCCAGTGGATTGCTTGAGCTAAGGAGTTCAAGACCAACCTGAGCAAGATCAAGATCCCATCTCTACTTAAAAAACAGAAAAAAATTAGTCAAGTGTGGCGAGCACCCATAGTCCCAGCTATTCGGGAGGCTGAGGCAAGAGAATCACTTAAGCCCAAGAGTTAGAGGTTGCTGTGAGCTGTGATACAACAGCACTCTGCCAAGGGCGACATGGCAAGACTCTGTCTCAAAAAAAAAAAAAAAGTCAAAAACAGCTGGGTGCGGTGGCTTACGCCTAGGAGGCCAAGGCAGATGGATTGTCTGAGCCAAAGTAAGATCTCCTTTCTAGAAATAGCCAGGGGGTGTGGGTGGCTGTAGTCCCAGCTACTAGGGAGTCTGAGGCAAGAGAATTGTTTTGAGTCCAAGTTTGAGGTTGCTGTGAGCTATGACTCCATAGCACTCTACCAAGGGTGACAAAGTGAGACTCTATCTCAAAAAACAAAGTCAAAAACACATTAGGCCAGGCTCAGTGGCTCATGCCTGTAATTCCAGCACTCTAAGAGGCCGAGTTGGGTGGATTGCATGAGCTCACAAGTTCAAGACCAGCCTGAGCAAAAGCGAAACCCTGTCTCTACTAAAACTGAGGCAAGAGGATGGTTTGAGCCCAAGTTGGAGGTTGTTGTGAGCTATGATGCCACGGCACTCTACCCATTGTGACAAAGTGAGACTCAAAAAAATTGAATTTAATAGGCCAGGTGCAGTGGCTCATGCCTGTAATCCTAGCACTGTGTGAAGCTGAGGTGGGTGGAGTTATGACGCCACAGCATGCAAGACTAGCCTGAGCAAAAGCTAGACTCTGTCTCTACTAAAATAGAAAAACTAGTCTAGGTGCCTGTAGCTCAGTGGTGAGGGCACCAGCCACATACTCCGGGGCTGGTGGGTTGCAACTCAGCCCAGGAATGCTAAACCAAAAGAAGAAAAATAACCAAATGCCAGGCATTTTGGTGGTTGCCTGTAGTCCCAGCTATTAGGGAGGCTAGAGAATAGCTTGAGCCCAAGAGTTTGAGGTTGTTGTGAGCTATGACCATGGCGATCTATCAAGGGTGACAAAGTGAATGAAAAAATAATAAAATAGCAAAACTAGCTGGACATTGTGGTGGGCGTCTGTAGTCCCAGCTACTCAGGAGGCTGAGACAAGATCACTTGAACCCAGGAGGTGGCTAGCCCGGCCTACTGTAAATGTGGTTAGAGCTTAGAGTACCGTGCTTCCCCAAAAATAAGACACTGCCTTATATTTATTTTTTCTCAAGAAGACACACTAGGGTTTATTTTCAGGGGATGTCTTATTTTTATTAAGTATAATACAACAATCTACATT
>CAUYQV010069353.1:0-32128 GCA_963574575.1 Galagoides demidoff
TTTTTTTTTTTTTGAGACGGAGCCTCAAGCTATCTCCCTGGGTAGAGTGCCATGGCATCACAGCTCATAGCAACCTCCAACTCCTGAGCTCAAGCGAGTCTCCTGCCTCTGCCTCCCAAGTAGCTGGGACCACAGGCGCCCGCCACAACGCCTGGCCATTTTTTGGTTGCAGCCATCATTGTTGTTTGGTGGGCCAGGGCTGGGGATTCGAACCCGCCACCTTGGGTGTACGTGGCTGGCGCCTTAGCCGATTGAGCCACAGGCGCCAAGCCTGCAACCTAATTCTTAACAGGTCACCCCATCCAGGCTCCTTTGAATTCTTGAGTCACCTCTAGGGCACTGCAGAGGGGCCCAGAGGGTGAGGGGTCCTGTCTGACAGGTTGTTTGTCAAGTGTTTGGTGGGTGTCTGTGTGTGCAAGGGTGGAGCCTCTGCCCTCCCTCCTCTCCCAACTGAAAATGCATTGCAGGCCCACAGGCAGGGTGTGGCCATCACAGCCACAGCAGCCAGTTTGCTCCAAGAAGAGCAGCCAGGAAGGGCCAAGATCTTCAGGCCAATAGGGACAGCAGAAGGAAAAATGGAGGAAGGAAACCTCGAGAGATAGTTGGAGAGCAAAGCTGTCTTGAAGAGGAATGCTGGAAAGGACAGAAGAAAGAGGCAAGAAAGAAGCAACAGCTCTAACAATCACATAACCCAGGAAATGACATCCCCAGACCTCTGGCTGGCCACCAAGTTGAGCAGTCTTGCCGCTGTCCACCCCCTTGGTCCACTTAATTTTTCTTCCTGGTACTGACACTACCTGACCTTTCATATTGTATATTAACTTGCCTATCTTTGGATGCCCTCCCTACGATACGCGGCTCCGAAGGATGTGCAACCTCCTCCACTTTGTGCATAGTTCAATTCCCAGCGCCTAGGTACTTAACAAGTATCAGCTGAACAAATGGACAGCAGGCACTTGGCACCAAAACAGTCTGACAATGTGAGTCAGCTTTATAATAGTAACAACATCCACACAAAGCACTTTATAGTTCACAAAACCTGTTGTTCAACTTGATTCCTCCAGTTTTCTTTCACTAAAGTGCTTTGTGCATTTGGTCACAGCCCAGGAAACTGACCACTTGGTGGCCTCTGCAAACTAGACAGCCCAGAGCCATCTGTGACAGAGCTGCCTGCATGGTGGCTTGGCCTGCACTCTCCCTGGGGCATGAGAGATGATGGGGCTGTAGAACTGCAGGGCTCAGCACTAATCAGGCTGTGTCAATGAAATCATCAAGTGTCTGGGGCCAGGTTCAGGTTCATGTGGCCTCCCCAGACCAATAGAACTCTGGTTAGATGCCTGGAAGGGGTATAGAATTCTTGAGTCCCATCTATGGACTGCAGAGTGGCCCAGAAGGTGAGGGGCCGGAGGCAGCACAGCACATGGTTAAAGCTTCACCTCTGAAGCTAGACTGTTCATTCCCAGCTAGTGACCTTGGACCTCTCTAAGGCTTATGGATCTCATCTATAATGTGCATACAATGACAACGGTAACACTTCCTAGGGTTCAAGTGAGGTACTTTACAAACAGTGCCTAGTACCATGCCTGGTGCTTAGCTCAGCACAAGTGGAAAATGGCTGTTACAGCAGCAGCACTGTCACTGTCAGTCACCCAGGCCCCAGCGCTACCACTTCCCAGAAACATGACACTGAGTGACTTGACCTCCACCCTAGACCTTGAATTTCTCTTCTCTAATATGGGGATAACCTGGGGGTCACCAGGATTGGGTGAGGAATAAACAAGACCATACATATTAAGTATTTAGTGCATGGGCTGGGTACATGTGAAATATTTAATAGATGTGAGTTAGTATCTTGTTATTTGAGAAACTTTGACTAGTCTAAAATGCCAATGTGAAAATCCACGGGAGGCAATTTGCCATATGCAAATACGTCTTTGCAACACAAGTTGTTCAGCCGTAAGTTTCTTTCCCCAACTCCCATGGGTCTTTAGTTGCTCCAAGAATCAGGCCTCCCTGCTCCTGGGGTTTGACCTAAGAAGCATTTGGAGGTCGGTTCCCAGTACAGGGCTAGCCTCCCTCTATGCCAGCACGATCCTCGCATCTCCATCTGCCTCTTCGCCCCCACAACAACTGCAGTCTGGCAGCGGGAGAGGACATGCAAATATGCCCTAAAAACGGCTTGTTATTTTCACGGCCTGGATGGTGCACGTCTGTGGGTGCCTGTGAGGACAGCGCGTCACTATCAGGTACAGGGCAGATGCCACCAATTTGGGGGTGGCTGTAAAACGTAAAAATATCCAACCCAAATAAAGACCTTTTCCAAAGAAAAGTTCCTTCAGTGCCTTTTGCGGCAGAGAAAGGTGGTAACTCTGCCCCCCACACAAACGCCAGCTGGGCAACCCCCGCCCAAGGCACCTGGCTCTTCACCAACCCCACGCCCAGCCTCAACAGCCCCATGAAACTGCTTAGCTACTGGCTCTAAATGGCATTTTTGTTACAGAATGGCCCAGAAACAGATGCTTTCAGGTTATGTGCGTAGGAAGATGACTAACAGAGGGCCTCAAGACCAGGGTCCTCCACAAAGAAGACAGAACACTAAACAAGTCAGGAAGTAATATGAACAGGACGTTGACTTACAAGGTCAATTCAGAAGAATATGTGGGGCATGGCCAGGCCTGTAATCCCAGCACTGTGGGAGGCCGAGGCAGGTGGGTAGCCTGAGCTCAGGAGTTCAAGACTAGCCGGAACAAGAGTGAAACCCCATCTCTACTAAAAATAAAATAACTAGCTGGGCATTGTGCTGGGCATCTTTAGTTCCAGCTACTCAGGAAGCTGAGGCAAGAGGATCGCGTGAGCCCAAGAGTTTGAAGTTGCTGTGAGCTATGACACCACAGCACTCTACCTAGGGAGAAAAGAACAAGATTCTATTGCAAAAAAAAAGTGGTTCATTATGAAACTTTTGAGATACACAAAAATCAAGAAATGTAAAAATCTATGCAGATGGAAAGGAACACTGATAAACTGAGCAAGTTGAAACGCGCACGGGTGAATCAGAAAGCAGGCTGTTGACTGTGTTTCTTGGAAGTGAAATAATGGACCATAACATAGACTTTCATAGTGACCGCCACATAATCCCAGTCAACTCTCATCTTGCAATCCACAGTTTGTAGTGTGCACCTACGATGTACCTAATCCAGGTGTCTCCGTACAGGTGGCTACAGCAAGGACCAGGTAGTGGAGGTAAACGGAGGCAGCTGGTGGTAACAAAAGCAAAACCAACAGTGTGAGCAGGATTAAGAATAATAGGGAGGTGCAGGGGCCTGCCACAAACCAGAGAGAGCAACAAAGTGAAGTGAGTCTGACCATCCCATTAGCTGTTGCCATGCCGGAACAGCTTCCAATTTCTTAATCAAAATTTTCAAGTGAAATGTGGGTTTGAGTTTCTTTTAAAACACTGTACTGGCCAAACAAAACACATCTGAGAGCCAGATCCAGCCTGCAAATGGCCAGTATGCCACCCCAGCCAAGCCCCCAGCAGTCCTTCTCTGCAGTCCTTCTGTGCAGATTAGTTGCACAATATCCCCAACTCTCCCCTGTTGGTACCCAGACACCTTTCTCCATTCAAGAATCCCTCTCTCTAGCACTTCCAGGGCTTTTTCCCTCTGAGCTCCCCAGGCACCTTTGCTTGTGAATGTTCCTCCAGGCAGAGTGCTAGCACCTGACACTCAGCTGCTTCCCACCCCAATCTCTCTCCACCACCCACCATGGGCTCCTTCTCCCTTCCAGGTGGCAGCACCTCTGGCAGGCTTCTGAAGAAATGGCCCTGCTGGGGCCTTACTGGGGCGAGGGCTAGCCCTGCGCTTACAGTAGCTGGGGGTATGCCCTGCACTGATCCTCTGCCATGCTGGGGACTTCTGCTGCTCAGCAGTACCCCAAGAAAAGCTGGTGAGAGCTGCAGGTGCAGGGCACCTGAGGAGGGGGTGTTCCACATGTGGGTCCTGTGCAAACACCATCTAAGGCAGACGATAGTAGCTGACCAAGGTCGTGCCTTGCTCTTGGCAGCTGCTTAGGAAGGGAGGCCACGACACTCTCCTTCCCAATTCCCTCATTCAGCTGCAAATAGGGACCAAGAGGGGTGGAGGCCATGATATGACTAATGATGACAATTTTTAAAGATAATCCAATATTGGCATTCCCTTGCATACTATTCAAAACACGTGCACATTTCCATTATCTTGCCTAACCCCTGCACCAACCCAGAGAGACCACTGAGCCATTATCATTCATTATTATTATCATTATCACTCTTGCCCTGCCCCTGGGAGACCCAGACATAGGTTCAGCATCTTGCCCCAACCCAGTGTGTCTCAAACTTTATTAAGTCCATGAATCCCTCAGGATCTTTTAAAATGCGGATTCTTATTCAGGAGGTCATTTCTAGTAAGTCTTGGATGGCATGGAAGCTACCAGGCCTCAGACCATACTTTGAAAAGCATGGCTAATCCATGGCAAGTTTAGAGCTAGAGCTGGGATTCTAACCTGGGTCTCCTTCCCTAGAACTCACCTCACTTTTCACGGGCTGAGGCCTCTTGCCCAACTTCACCTCCAAGAAGTGCAAGGGTGCGATCATGGCCCCGAGGTTGCGGATATCGGCGTATTTCAGCTCCTCTGCAGTCAAGGCTGAGCTGGGGAGTCCGGTCAGAGGGCCGAGCCCTGGCAGAGAGCCCGCTGTCACGGAAGGGTCTGGGATCTGCCCAGGCATCATAGCAGGAGGAGTGGCAGGCCAGCCTGGAGCAGGCGAAAGAAGAGCAGGACAGGCACAGTTAGCCAGAGAAGAGGCTCCAGGAGGGCTTAAGCCTCTTCTCTTACTAGGACCCACCACTTCTTTCACTAATGTTCCCCTGAGTCCCTTTCTCACCCAGTTTCTCTTCCTGCCATAAGTTCTTCCTGTTACAGAAGAAAACTTGATCAATTCATTCACACCAAGGTTATCATTGACACTGCCAGAAGTGTTTTTCTTTCTCTTTTTTTTTTTTTTTAAGACAATGCTTAACCCAATCACAGGCAACCCTGATTCAGCATTGCTCTGCACCTGCACTGGGGTAATCCCTCCACTAGCCCCATTAGACCAGATCAGAGACCATTACACAGAGGCAGAAGCTGCGGCTTAGAAAGATAAGTCCCCCAAGGTTACACAGTTAAAACTGTTGGAGCTGAGATTTAACTGGCAACACACAGCCTCTGAAGAGAGTGAATTATCATGGTGGAATCTCAAGCACATTTGCACCTGTTAAAGAGAGAGCTATTTTGGGGCTGGCATGGTGCCTCCCCTCAAATCACACATCCTATTCTGCATACTTGTTAAGACACTCTGAATAGATGAAGCAAACCTAAGTTAAAATGTGTGTGTGTGTGCGCGCACAGTACCAGAAAATTCCTTCACAGTCTCTTCATTCTCAGAGCAAACACATGTTCTAGCTCTGCCAGATCCAAAAGGTTTATAAGGGAGGCAGATTGGGCCATGAAAGGACATAAATTAGATCAACACAAAGTGAATTCTTATTTCTTCCTTCCCTTTATTGGGGGAAGTTCATGGATGAAGAAATGGTCACTTCAAGGCTCTGATGACAATAAAGAAAGCTGACCTGCTAGTAAAGCCATCTAGTCCCTTAAAGGGCTCCTATCTATCCATTCATCTGGTTACTGACCACCTATTATAAGCCAGCAGGCCCTGGGAATATGGAGGTCAGATGGGCACAGTCTTAGCTGTTAAGCAGCATTTCCGTAGCATTTTGGTAAAAAACTGTGCCTGGATTTGAGTCCTGTAAATAAAATCATTTGTCTCTCTTCCTACCTTTTTGCCCAAGGCCATAAAATCAAAAGCCCCACTGTCTTAGAAATCCATAGGGAAAATATTCAGTCCATCCTTCCATCTCTATCTGTCTCTTTCCATGGCGAGCAATATGTATTTGGGAAGAGAGAGGAGATGGATCTGCAGTCCATCAGACCACGCTTCTCTGTTGGGCTACCCTGTTCTTAGGTTATCTGCCTCCCACAGCAGTGGCCCTGGAGGGTGACTCATAACAAGCTGCCCCATTCAGGTTCTCAGGTCTAGCTCATTCAAGAAAATAGCATATGTGAGCCCATTTTGGCCACAAGTGCAAACCACATTCTCCATCTTCATTCACTTTCGACAGTGAAATTCAGTTCCCTGTCCAAGTTTGGTGTCTATTTCTTGGACGGTTGGCACTCCAAGGGGGAAAGCATGAAAGAAATCTGCACCCTTGAACCACAAAGCCTTCACTGGACATCATTTTGTTTAAAGAAAAGTAGGTGGGAATGGAGAGTGGACCTGCCATTTCATCCTCAGCACACCTGCTGTATCTGTTGGGGGAGCCATCTGCCCACAGCTCCCTGCCTCGCACCAAAGTTGATACTTGGTGTCCCCAGGCTTCTTTTTTTTCTTTTTGGGATAGGATCTCAATCTGTCACCTTAGCTAAAGTGCAGTTTCATCATCATGGCTCACAGCAACCTCAAAGTCTGGGGCTCAAGTGATCCTCCCGCCTCTGCCTACTGAGTAGCTGTGATTACAGGTGCCCACCGCCATGCCTGGCTAGTTTTTCTTTTTTGCAGACACCAAGTCTCACTCTTGCTCAAGCTAATCTTGAACTCACAGCCTCAAGTGATCCTCCCGCTTTGGCCTTCCAAGCTCTAGGATTACAGGCATGAGTCACCATGCCCAGCCCCCCAGGCTCATGTATGCTCCACCTAATACATCTTCCACACGTGGTGCCCTCATCCCCTCCTTCCCACCCACATCTCTTCTCCCCCTGCTTAGGACCCAGTGTCCCCCGGGCCATTTCTGAAATGGATCTGAGACTCAGCCACACAGAGTTAGGCATTCTCAGAGCCAGAGGAAACCCTGTGCTCACCTAAACCAAATCCTCATTTGGACAGGAGGAAACTGAAGCTTAGAGAAGTCAAACAACCCACTTATCCTCACACAGATACAGAGGACACAGCCCGGGCTAGATGCCTGGTCTCTGGATATTGGGACCAATGCTTTCCCATTCAGCCCTGTTTGTTCCCCCTCCTGGGGTTGAAGAGGTGTTGATGCTTTTGGGAGAAGCAATAACTTCCTATAGGGGACTTTCAGACTCCAGCCCACAGGAGAGGATCATTCTCTTGCAAAGAGGACCCTCTACCTCCCACACAGATCCAGGTTTAGAAGTTCCCCATGGTCGTCTGGGTGGGAGTCCAGACATAGAAATAGCCCCTGAGACCTCCCACATGTGGGTGCTCAGTGTGCTGTGATCCTCCCAGACACTCAACTGCTCTGGAGTCCAGGGGCAGCAAGAGAGCCCACCTCCACTGCCGGAACGGAGCCTACAATGTAGAGAGGGCTGTAGGCTGCCACGCCACGAGGCTGTTCCAGGGCACCACGGAGAAGCTGCATGTTCCCTCCTGCCCTCCTCTAGAGAGAAAAGGAAAGGGGCCGATGCAAGGACCCATTGCTATGTGGCAAAACCGTCCCTGGGCCTAATTGCTGGCAACTGTGTGGCCACTTGGCAATTCAAGAGCTCGTTTCTGGTGGCCAGCATAGTCACAGTTGGGTGCTGCCCAGGGGACCTCAGTGCTTAGTACATTTCTAGCACAGAAAGGGTCAATCAGTAAATATTTGTTTGAATAAGTAAGTGAACGAATGAACAAACAAATGATAAATTCATGGCAAAGCAAAATTCAGCAAGTAGCATAAAAATCTGTCTCTGGAAGCTTATATGCTCATTATTAGGGGATAATTCAATCTCCAGTAGACCCCAAGAAAAATACTCCAGAGGCTTCTATATGTTTCCCCACCTAAGCCACCTCCAGGGGATGGAAGCCAGAAACCCCTCCATCCTGCAAATGATAGTCTCTGCTTGCCACTTCTGTTTATTTTCATACAGATGCCATAAATAAGACACTAACAAATGACCTCAAATGTAATGAATTTTCTGCTACTGTGGCTTTGGAGCAGTGGCCCCACAAATTCTTGCCCTTCCCACTCCACAGTGAATCCATCCCAATAACAAGTCTCCCAGAGGACCAGGCGCCAGCCTTTGAAGAAGCAAAGATCCTCCTCTCTCTACTTCCCCTGCAAGGGATCCCCTAACTGCTCAGACACAAACCACAATGTCCTTAACCATGTCATTCCTAGGAGACAACCAGACAACCACAATAGCTGACATTCACCATGGAGAAGTCATCCTAAACATCTCCAGGGGTGGGGTGCAGGAGACGGAGGAGCAGGGTGGTTGCCTTTCATAATTGCATCCTCAGTAACTGCAAAGAGCTGGCTGACGATCCAAGGCTAAAAGGCAACTTTGGTGATTTGGAAAATAAAACAATTTGATACGATTTAGGGATCTACAAAAAAAGGGGGAGGTAGGGGGTGGTGGCAAGGAACAAACAGCAGCCAGGAGGAACTTAGGAGAGATGACAAGAGGTGAAATCATCTCCAAGACTGGTTGTTCCATATGGAAACAATTTAGTAGGAAAAGGAGAACTAAAAGCTTTAGGAGAAGAACCCACAGTTTTTTCCCTTTAGGGCCCAGGAGGTCTGAAAGGCAGGTAAACACCCTCTGTGTGTCCATTAGTAACTGGGGTGCGTAAATAAAGAATGCGCTCCAAACATTGGCAGAACACTCAAATTGACAAATGGGGCTTGTGCCTCAAAATACAGGCCTACAGTCCAAAAAGACTTTGGCAGTTTGGGACACTGACTAGGAATAGGCTGGAAGCTAACCAAAACAGAAAAGCTGGGTAATGTGCAAATCCAGGATGGGGACTGACTAGCAAGGCATGAATAAGACAGAACAGGTTCAGAAGGTCACAGTACACCTTAAGCTGTTACTGAGCCCAAGATTAGGGGTGATATGATGCAGGTCCCTAAAAGCCAGCTTGAGGAAAACAGGAACCAGACCGGTCCACAAGGAAAGAACCTGAACCTGAAGAAAGGACCTGGTATCTCTATCTCTCTACTCTGACTCCCCCCAGGGATTTGCAGCAATACAGTTAGGGCCCTGCAAAGCAGAAGAAAAGCCACAAGATACTTCATGTCCAGAAATGGACCCTCCCGGGAGATATTAACACAAAGAGTCATTTCAGCCAAAAAAGGGAGCAGTAGTAACTTCCCTCTCATTCTCTCCTCTCATTTACTGTATAAATCTGAAAGATAGTTGAAATCTTTTTTTCACGGGTATGGCTATAAATAAATAACAATCTTAATTTGATGGGTCAGATTTATGAGGGGATATTCTTATTAGAAAGTGCCCAGTTGTCTGTATCTTTATCCAGAATGGCAAAGACAAATTAAGAGTGTAAAAAAAAGGACAGGTTAAGAGAAATTTAAGGTCTGCATCATGAACTTCACATCCACAAAAACAAAGGTTTAAGGGAGGTTATAAAATCCCTGGGCCTCTGACCAGCAAATGTATTCTTGCCCCTATCTTAGTATACGTCAGTTTTGAAATTAGGATTTAAAACTTGCTTACTTTAAAATGGTATGAGGTAGTTCAACATATTGAATGATACAACTTGGACAATGGGCTGAGTATCTTCTATTTCCCCCTTCAGAGCATTTCAAAGCATTTCAAATTGTATGTGAAACCAGCACATTGTACCCCATGATTGCATTAACGTGCACAGCTATGATTTAATAAAAAAAATTTTTAAGTTAAAAAAAAAATAAATAAATAAAAAATAAAAAATAAAAAAATCCCTGGGCCTCTTCAAGGTTAGGTCCCCTCCAGGCAAGCAGATGGGTGTGTTCACGGGGGCAGATGCCAAAGGCTCAAGGCCTAGAGCTAAGAGAAATGTCAAGTCAAGGTGTGAGGAGGGCTCCAGGGGTGAGCTCCTGCCCCAGGGGCAACAGTGGGACTGGAAGTCAAGGACAGGACATGACAACTCACACTCAGCAAGAAGAGTAGGAGATCTTGGGAGCCCGCACCTGAGAAGAGTCCCAGGAGACAAGAGGATGCAGAGGGTGGGAGTCCTGGAGGAGAATGGTACCAGGCCAGTGATCACAGAGCCAAGTACCTGCTATTGCTACCTTGGAGAACTAAACACCAAACCTCTTGGAGCTACAGAGTCATTCAGGATGACCTCTCTCTTGGAATCTGAATGATGTGGGTCGATCAGCTTTCAAAAGACAGGGAGATCCAGAAGGCGGGGAGTGAAAGGATGGAGAAGGCTCCAAGACTGAGAATGAGAGCGAGCAGCTCAAGATGGCTGTCCCCAAGTCTATGGGCAAGGAGGGGAGATGGGATAAGACAGGGAGCTTTGGAGTCAAATCTCCTGAGTGAATACCCGGGCTCTGCACCTCAGCAGCTGTGTGACCTTGGGCCATTTCCCTAATCTCTCTGTACCTCACTTTCCTCAGCTATAGAGTGGGAATAACAATTTCATTTGTCCTATATGGCTGCTGAGAGGATTAAATTAGTTAATGCTTGGAAAGTACCTGGAACAGCGCCTGTGTGTAGTGAGTGTGAAGTCAGCACAGTCACGAGAGTCTTCCTTCCTGGACAGACCCCTCAAGGTCCCTTCTGGATTATTCCCACTAGCCATGGTCTCCCATTCCTACAGCCATTAAGAGAATTCCCCTCAGAGGACACTCTGCTCTTTCACGTTCCAGCTCTAAATCCCAAGGCAGTAGGGCCATCCTGCATCCTGGCAAGTTAACTGCAAAATAAAAACTAAGGGTGCCAGGTCAGGGATGTGCACAAAGGTGCAGGAATGGGGCCCAGTGCCTGCCTTTTGCCTCTGTTTCTTCTAAGGTCTCCACTACCCTGCAAGCCAGACCATAACTGCACACATCACAGGCAAGAAGGCATCATCAACAGGCTGAGTTTCCATTCCTGCCCCAGAAACAGAAGGCCAGCATCTTCTGTGTCCCTCAATCTACTCCATCCCTGTGCTGCTTGGAAGGGGTTACTCCTTAGGTCTTCATGAGAAGACAATGAGGGATGGCTGGGCTGAAGAGAAGCCACTGCACAGTGTCAGGCATGACTACCGCATAGCCATCCCAGCCATAGAGGAACCTGGGACCTCCCCCAAGGGACTCCTGCTCTTCCCTGAAAACCAGAGAAATGCTTCCAACAAAACCCTGCCTATAGACACAGCTTTGTCTTCTGCCTAGCATAGGTGCTCAATAAATACACACAAAGTCTTCTCTGCCAAGAAGGTACTGCCAGTGAACAAGCTTCCTGTCCTCTCTTCCTGCCTCACCACAGCTCTATCCTTGGTGGCAGGGGTTAACAGTGCCATGCATAACACAGACATACTCACTGAGTGTGGCAACTGCTTTGATCCTTTGTAAAAACGCCAGTGGCCAGCTAAAGCTTTGGAAATGGAGCTCCACAACTAAATCCCATGGGCTGCAGCAAGAAAATAGACTAAAACAACAACAATGACTACTAAGAATGGTGGGCTCTGGCTGGGCCTCCCACAGCCAGCAATAAGCGTAAAGAAACACAGGCTGAAAATTCCAAACTGGGTCGCTAAGGCGTTTGTCTCTGCTGAGTTTTGAAAGACCAAACCACACACACACACACACACACATGTGCGCGAGTGTGTGCACACATGCACACACATACACACAGGCACACGGAGCTTGGCAGCCCCTAAGTTCCAGAGCTGGTAACACAAGCCATGGAACCAACTGCCAAGACAAGCAACAGAATGAGCCAGGCCCGGTTTCATTGGCCACCATACGCTGCATATGGCCCGGGACGCAGCCAAAACAGTGTTCTCACCCTCCTCAAAGGCATAGGAGACCCTCTGTTTTCAAACACACCTCCACAGAGCCTTAATTAAAGGAAAATGGAAAAATAATGTGCCTGCTGCTCTCCCCCTGCCTATATAGGTATGCACACATACATACCCATACACACTCACTCCATTTTTCTCTTCCTCTCATTTCGATTTCAAACATAATTCATTCACATGGAAAAAAGCAGACGGCATCCTGCAGCAGAAAAGAATGTAGCTTGCCCTCAACCCTGGCTCTGATTGCTCAAGTCGAGCTGAGGCTGAATGAATAGAGCAGGCCAGCCTGGAGTCTGCAATTAGACTCCAATTCCTTTCTAGACTAGAGCTAGAAACAGACACTCAGGAGAGAGATAGCCCATTGCAACACCAGTAGCCCCTAGGCAAACTCAGAGAACTGAGCTCTGCCAAGGATCTTACAGGTTGGAAATGGTGCCCACACATTCTGCAAACAGGTGGGAAGACAACTACAGACCTAAGGGGGACGAAGAGTTTTCCCTGGTGGCTACAAAAGCTAGGCAGGGGATGAGTGGGGAGACCCTTATCCAAACCCTTCCCAGGATACTGTTAGCAGTTGGTGACACATCTTCTTGGAGGTGGCTGCAACCAAGCTAGGAGACCCAGAGACCTACACACCCATGCTTTCCTGCAGCCCTTCAAATCATACAGCACCCAGCTCTTCAGGAAGATTCTGGAGCTGCCTGCCGCTCTAAACCAAAGCCAAAATAGAAGGGGAACAGAAGACTCTTTGAGAAATCCATCCTCCCTATTTTAAACAAGGCAAAACCTTAACTGCCCAAAAGCATGAGAATAGATCTTGCTTCTCTTCCCTGGTCCTCAGGTTTACTGAAAATCAGAGCCATGCTTACACCTGATACCAGGTTAAACTCTCCCCTAGAAACCTGCAAAGGAAGATAAGACCTCCATCCAAGTGGCAGCCAGATTTGCTGGAAAGGTAAAAGCAATGGAAGGTGCATTTTAAAACCCTCAGGGAAAGGTGATGGGGAGGGGGAAGGGAAATGATATGTGAGCACAGTTCTTAGCAAGGACTTAAAGGACATTTGGGTACAAAGGCACCCAAACATGGTTCAAAGCTTTACAGTTCCTGATGCTCCTCAAACTAAGACCCTGGAGAGGTCCACCAAGATTCAAATCTGGGTATACAAACCCACACACTCTGCAAGCCCTTTCTAAGACACAGCCCTGAGCACATCTGCCCTGAGCACATATGCTGGGGCCATAGCCCCAAGCTCTGGACACCATTAGAGAGGGTGGCACATGGACAAGGGTCAGGCAATCTTGCCACTGAAGATGACCCAAATGGTCAGTCTTCCACCACGCTTTCCATCTCTAACCTCACAGATGGCCCATCCATCCCTCCAAGACAGACGCCTCCCTATCTTCCTCATTCCTCCCACTGACTCAGGCAAAGCCCGGCACTGCCACCCCTGCAAGGTCCAGGGGTCCAAGCAGAAGGCCCAACCCCCCCCCCCCCCCAGCCTCCTTTGAGGGAAGGGGCTGAAGAGAGCCTTCTAAACTGGAAGGGCAGGGGAGAGGCTGGTTACCTAAAGAAGCCGGCTTGCCTTATGTAACCTGATGTGGAAGACAGGGAATTCCAAAGTGGACCCTTGGGCACTCCTAGGCCCTTTCTCAGCACAGAATCCCAGAGCAATTGGCTCTGAGAGAAGTCCCTTTCATTGGATCGAAACCCGGAGCCCTTCCCAATATTCTCCTCCAACAGCCGCGCTTCCTCCCTGCGAGGAAGGCAGAAGGGGCACGAGTAGCCAGCAGGTCCTTGTCATCCCTCCACCCCCCACCCGCACCTCCCTGGCCTCCATCTCCACCCCAGGCCCGTCTCCCGGGTAGTTTTCTCCCCACTCACCCCGCCTTGCCCGCTGCCCGAGGAGAGCACCTCCCTGCAAATGGACGGGGGAGGAGAGCGCGGGACGGAGAAGGGAGCGCCCGCTGCCCCAGGAGCGGACGGAGCCTCCCGTCCCGGGGCGGGAACCAAAGGGAAGGCACTTGTCGCCAGGCGCCTCGAGGGCGGGGCCCGGGCTACGGTGCCGAAAGCTCGGGGTCCCGGAGCTGCGGGAGCTTCCCGTGGGGCCGGGCTCCGGGGCTCCGAGCGCTCCGTCCGCGCGGGGGCGGCCGTCCCAGGTGCCCGCGGCCGCGCGCCCCGCCCCGCCCCGCCCCGCCCGGCGCCCCCCGCGCGCCCCGGCACCCACCGTGCAGAAGCCGCGGGCGGAGGCGGCGCCCCCGGGGCCGGGGCCCGGCTGCAGGCGCCGTGCCCTCTCCGCGCCGCTGCCGCCCGGCCGCGGAGCTCCGCCCGGTGCCCAGGCCCGTCCCGGCCCGGGAGCCGCCGCGGCGCCAGCCCCGCCGCCGCTGCAGCGTCCGCCGCCGCCAGCGCCCCCCGTCGCGGCCGCCGAGCGTCCCTCCCGCAGGCTGTGGCGGGCGGCGGGACCGGTTGCATCAGCCCCGGCTATATAGCGGCCCCTGGGCGGCGGGGAGGGGTCGGGAATGCGGAACCGGCCGAGCTGCCAGCTCCAGACGTCAGAGGGGGACGGAGAGGAAGGGAAGGAGGGGACAGGGAGGAGGGGGTGTGGATCCGGCGCTTCACACCCACTGACCTTCACCTCCCCCGCCGCCTTCGGCGCCCTCCTCCCGCCGCCGCGCGCGCTCCTCTCCCCGCAGGGGCGGCCCCGGCCCCGCAGCGCCCGCGCGGGCTCCATCTAGTCCCCCGGCTCTGCCACCCGGCGGTGCAGGAGCGCGCGAGAAAGCAGGACGCAGCGAGCGGTTATGTAAGAGCACCCCCGGCGCACCGCCGCCCGGCTCGCACCCGCCAGGCACGGCCGCGGCCCTGGAAGAGATGCGAGGGAGAGGCAGAATGACGGTCAGAAGCCCCTCACGCATGACCCGTGGTGACCGTCTTCTTCAGAACCGGGCGCTTCTCCCCAAACTGAGAGAGAGAATTTCGGCACAGTTTCATCCTTGGACTCTCCAGGACCGAGTGGGTGAGGAGGAGACCTCGCCCGCCTGTGTTGTTTTTTCGTGGAGAAGGATGGGCAGAGGATGAAAGCGTCTGGGAGCCTCTGCCCCTACCTTCCCACCAGCCACTGCAATGCCCCTCAGCCCCGAGGCCACACTGCTGCACTAGCCTGCCCTTCTCTAGGACTGCAGCCTAGACCACTGCCTTCTCGGCAGCTGCCACAGTTTTACCCGGGCCTGGGCCCTGCCCCAGTAGGCTTCTCCTTTCCACCCAGGATACGCTAGTGAGCAGACCCAGCCCTCAGCAGACCCCAAATGGCTTTCTTCCCCCTTGCGACTTCCATCCTGGCGGAGAGGCAGTCGTGAAGGGGACTCCAGAGGAAATGTGACATCCATGGTGCCCTCCAATATGTAAAGGTGCAGAGACACAGCTCTCAGACAAAAATGTGGCTCCAGAGTTGGCATCACCTGCCTTCAGAACCCTCGGTTGCCCAGCCAATTCCCTACCTTTTGCCTAAGCCAGAAAGAGGTGATGATGTTTATACCCGGTGAGCTTTGCTCTCCTTAGAGTGATGTCAGGTCATCACCCCATAGAGGAAAGGAAGTGAAAGAAAAAGTTCATGCCTTCTTGGAGTGCAGATGCTCAGAGTGAAAGAAACAACAGACTTGAGCCAGATGGGAGCAAATGAGCAAACCGGAGCATGCACATCTCCTCAGTGTGAGTGCAGACGCTTTAACATGTGTATTTCCCCAGTGCAGCGCTATCTTCCTAGGTAAAAGAGCTATCTTGTGGAGAGACAGAAGGACCAAGTCCCAAGGACATTACCTGACTGTTCACCTTTACCATCAGCATTCTCCCTCACAACACTGACGTTGGCCAGTAAGAAACAAGGCCCTGAAAGAATATATATTTTAAAATGAGCAATAATTTGATAGGCCTATAGACGAACATAACTCTCAGCTCCAAAAAGGCCAACTGCATCTTTACTGCAGCATAAAGATCAAAGTTGGGCGCCACTAAACTGGCTTATGACATTTCTCCCTCGAGACTAGGGTCTGGACATTTATATGGAAGGAAACACCAAACAGGGGCAATGTTCTTTATGTGTCTTCAGCTGGGACTGTGAATAAACTAAACTGATCTATGTGCAGGGACCAATAATTTGCATGCGTGTGGTTAGAGCAGGGCCTACTTTGGACTGTGGCTGGGCCACCATCAGTCCTACTGGGCCTTTGCTTCCCCTTACAAATTAAATATGCTACAAGGGTGGCACCAAGGGATAACTTGGGGCGGGGGGAAGGGGTCTTTAGCTGCCTCCACCTCTTTGTAATATTTATTAGATCTTGCACGTTATTTGATATGAATATTTTTCAATTTTATGGAGGATGCTATGGGAACACAGCTTCAAGACCTCTCTACCACATTACCCTTTACCAGGCCCCTTTACATAGTCACTGCCTCTGGAAGTGGCTGTAACAAGAGGCCATAAACCAGCTCTGTTACGCAGACATTAGCCTGCTCCTCCCCACAATTGCTGAATGGAACTGATCTACCACCGGCTTTTAGGAACAGACAAGGGACCTGTCTAAGGCAGTTTATATTTAGGTTTCCTATCACTTGCAACTAGAAAAGTCCTGATAAACACATCTGGCCCTGACCAGTGGGCTGATTCAGAGATTGTCATGTATCTGGAGTGAATCTGATGTGACTAGAAATTTTGTGGATCTGCTGGGAAGAGAGGCTTCCAGAAACTGGACTTGAAACTGCCAGAAGCCATCCCATGAAAGGGGTCTGCTGAGAGTAAAGCTAGTGCGAAGAAGAGTAGAAAGGCATAGAACCAAGCCACGGAGGTCAAGATGGATCAAGTTCTGATGACATTGTCTGAGTCCCTGAATCATCCCAGCCTCTGCAGTTTTTAGTCATGAGAATCAGTAGATTGCATTATCATGGCAGCTTGAAGTTGGGTTTCCTATTACTTGGAATTAGAAAATTCCCGATTAATAGGTTGGGTTTTGCATCGCTAATTTATTTGGGCTATTTTGTTTTAAATCTTAATGGACATTGATGCTTCCCAAGCTCTTTGCAAAGAGGAAAAGTGAAATGGTGAGGTAAAATAACTTATTCCACAGACCTATTCCTCCAGTATCAAAAGAGAAAGTGATAGGTCTGAGTAATCAATAGGTAAACTAGTCTCCGTACTAGTATTTTCTGAAAACGAAGTACACGAGGTTTAACACGTGATTCAGTACCTGTCCCCACCTCCTATCTAGTTAGGAAGAATGACTTACAAGCTAATGAATAGCAAGACCAAGAGTAGTTAAGAGTTAATTGTGTGACACAGACTATAAGTACGTAGGAGTTTAGATAGGATTACTGCTCCATTCTCTAAAATTGGAAACTAGTAGATGATTGGCTTTTCTGGTTCAATCTTAACACTATTTTTTTAAACATATCGAAGATTTTACACAGTAATCTAGATTTATAATTTACAGTCAAAGGCAGCTTTGGGCGCATGGCATTGGGCATAGGTAATAGTCAATATTGGCTAAGTTTTGCTGCAGTAGCAAACATCCCCTCAAACTCAGTGTCTTAACACAAAAAGGCTTCCTTCTCTTCCACACAGGACAACTGTGGATTTAGGTGATTCCCAGGGCAATGGTCCTATGGGTAATGGCTCAGTGTTGTACCTCCATATCAGCAAACACATTCATGGTCATTGTGGAAGAGAAAGAGAAGTAGAGAGGGCCAAGTACTAGCAGTGAAATCTTTCTTCCTGAAGTGACACACATCACTTTAATTTACATTTCGTTGGCCAAAGCAAGTCAAATGGCCATTCTTAATTTCAAAGAGGCAAGGAAGTTAAGTCCTCCCAAGTACCAGGGAGAAGAGGGAATCTAGGAATTAGTGAACAATTAATATCTACCAAAGCATGTATTCCCTTATGACAGCAGTGGGCTGGAGCCTTTTATAAACTGCCCTTTGATAAGGAACTTAAACACACCAGTTTGACATAATTTCTACCCAGCCTGCCTGATCCCTGGAGGCTTTGGATTTTTTTTTTCTTTTTGAGACAGAGCCTCAAGCTGTCCCCCTGGGTAGAGTGCCGTGGCATCACAGCTCACAACAACCTCCAAGTCCTGGACTCAAGTGAGTCTCCTGCCTCCTCCTACCAAGTAGCTGGGATTACAGGTGCTTGCCACAACGCCTGGCTATTTTTTGGTTGCAGCTGTCATTGGTTTTTGGCAGGCCCAGGCTGGATTTGAACCCACCAGCTCAGGTGTATGTGGCTGGCACCTTAGCCGCTTGAGCCACAAGCACCAAGCCAATATTTGATTTTTTAAGTCCTTGTACAGATAAAAACAAATCTTAATATCCTTCAACAGAAACATGTGGCATACAGAATTCTTAGGATGAAGGGCAGGATGGCATCATGAAATCAAATAATCTCAATCAAGTAGAGATTAGCTGTTATATAGTTTACAAATTACAGAGATCTGTTTATAGTGATTTCTTCCTACTGCTCCTCCCTTGATCAATCAAACACCCCCCAGGAGAGACTAGCCTCCCATACTCTTACCTAGGGTGAGAGGAGAAGTCACATGGTAGTGATTTGGTGGGGAGGGGGGATAAGAAGGGATAGGCGTCTGGTTTAAAATTTTTAAAAATTGTATATATGTGAATATATACACATATAGATATGTGTGTGTAGATATTGAAGACTGGAATACTTGAGTAGAAAATCTGTGAGTTAACAATGGGAAGCTTCTCTTCCAATAACCATCAATGAGAACTTTATAAAACATGTCTAAAGGTTTAAGAGTAAATCAGCACCCATAGAAATGCATCCATCAGCTCGGCACCTGTGGCTCAAGTGGCTAAGGCGCCAGCCACGTACACCTAAGGTGGCAGGTTTGAATTCAGCCTGGGCCCGCCAAACAACGACGGCTACAACCAAAAAATAGCCAGGCATTGTGGTGGGCACCTGTGGTCCCAGCTACTTGGAAGGCTGAGGCAGGAGACTCGCTTGAGCCCAGGAGTTGGAGGTTGCTATGAGCTGAAATGCCATGGCACTCTACCCAGGGGGACAGCTTGAGGCTCCTGTCTCAAAAAAAAAAAAAAGAAAGAAAGAAAGAAAGAAAAAGAAAAAGAAATGCATCGATCTCCGAGAAAGCCCAGCATCTCCTCTTTAATCTCCTAACACAGTAAGACTTTGGAGGGAGAAGAGATCATAACTTCTCTGGTTAAAACACCGAGGCAGGTAAGGTTAGGGAAAGGAGTCGTGTAGAGAATGTATATTGTGCCCCTTAGTATTTCTTTCTTTGGAGAACCACTCCTCTCTCTTCTTGCTGTGGCCTGGGAGGGGTGTCAGTTTTAGTACCTTATCCTCAGGTAGGTATGTGTGTGGGACCTGAGTTGTCCAATCAGAATAGCCCATTTCCAAAGCCACAGTGTTTGGTTCAGGGATGAACACATGACCCAAACAGAGCCAATCAGAGTCTTCTCTGGGATTTGATATGTAAATACCAAGGAAGAAAAGAGTTCCTGTTCTTTAAAACATCAATACAAAGATGTAGTTTGGGTCGTCAATGGCCATTCTGACATCATGTGACAAGAGCTTAGCTAAGAAAGGAACAACACAGAGAAAAAGAGAAATAAGACAAGTGAAAAGAGAAATAGCCATGAAATCATCATTTGTGTTCCTGAATCTAACATTCCATGAGAATATGCTGAATTGGCTTTGGACTTGATGGTGTTTGAGTCAATATGTACCCTTTCTCTTTCTTGCTTAGATGCAGTCAGGTTTTTCTGACACTTGACATCAGAAAAATGTTGAAGAATATGTGAATAAAATGAGCCAAAGTCAAGCTTATAAAGGAGTGCTGAATAGACACCATGGAATTTTACCTGTTTGCTATTCTTGCTTCATCCATCAAATGCCACTCAACCTCTCAGAGACTAAATACAGAACTGCAGTGAGATGCCTTCTCACAGCTCATAGTTCAGTTTGGTATTTGAATAATTTAGTCAGACAGCCTTATTTGAAGTTCGCTATGAGCCATGCACCACCCTATTTGAGGAAGCAATGCAAAAAGAATATATCTTCCCTGCCCATAAAAGATGACAGACTAGAGGCCCAGGAAGATAAATGATATTTATAAAAATGGGGAAATGAGGAAAGATTTAGGGAAAACCCAATGTATTCTTCTTCTAGAATGTTATATTCCAAAATATAATATTTCTAAAAACACATGGTGAGAGGCTAAAAGACCCATGTTGCAGATGTCATTGTGGGAAGTCACCCATGTATAAATGATTCCTGAAGGTGACACCAGGTTTGCAAATTCTGATCAAGCTCTTTGGATCAAAGATGATGTTTTAGTCATATTAAACTTTAAATCATAGGTGATTAGCACGTGAATGTTGAATTAATAAAAGAAGGAGTGAAAAGAAGCTGGTCTAGGACTCAGTTTTAGGAGATGCTGATAATGAATCAACCAGGGACATAAGAGGAGCCAAAGAATTTAGGAAATAAAGGATGCCCCAGAAGACTGAGAAAAGAAAGGTACAGTCACAAGGCTCCTCTAATACCCTCCCCCTTACACACAGGTCTCCCCATTGTCATGGAAGTTGAAATGATTGTCAGTACAGTCAAGTATAACTGACCATTCACCTTCACCATCAGCAGTCTCCCTCACAACATTCATATTCCAATGTGCTTAGAAATAAGATCTGAGATGAGTCTGTTGTATTTGGCTCAGATTGGGAAGGTACCTTACAACCTTAGAGATAGAAAGTCAAGAGGCCTCAAGTTATTTTTAGAAGAAGGAGTTTCATCTGAAAATGTAGACTTTAAACATGATACTCAAAGACTTTTCTAGCTAGCATCCCCAAAATACTGCTTCTAGAAGGATTGAAGACCCTTTTCCACTTTTTCCTTTCTTTTTAATTCCTGTTCCTCCACTCCCAGAATGTGTGATTATAGATGGACCCGATTCCTCCATAAAACATTTGTACCTTAGTTTCCTCACCAGTTCAATGGGGACAATAATGATGCCTACCTTGGATGCCTACCCATGGATGCCAACCTCGTGTACCAGGTTGGCATCCATGGCCATACACACAGTTTAGGAGGTTGATGCAAGGATTAAATATGACACTTAGGCCATATGCTAAAAGCCAAATGAATTCGGCTATATTCATCATCTCCATCATTACCGTCGTCATCATAACCATCAACGTTATGTTCCTGCCAACTCAAGTCCCACTGCTCTGTCTCCTTAGATCTGTCAAACCCACAGCTATTTCTCCTTCTTTTGACCTCAGGCAGCACTTCCCTTCTGACATCTAATCATATGCCATTTTAAATTTTTCTCTTCATTTCACATATGTATTGTCATTCCAATGTGGTTGAAGTTACCTTACAAGAAGGGACAATATTTAGAAATCCTATAGCGCCTACCATGTGCTTGGCACTCAGTGGACACTAATAAATAGGGGCCAGAAATAATTTCTTTCATATCCCTGATAATATGAAAAGCAGTCTGAGCTGTTGACACTTTAAAAATACTTAGAGACGTAATTATCAGTCCCATCTTGTGCAGCACAACTTGTAGAATATGAAAGTGAGAAAGAGGCCATGTTTTATAGACGAGGAAATTGAGGCCCACATTGATGACACAGATCTAGCTGAACAAAAGTTATGGTAGGAATAACTCCCAGGACTCTTTTTCTGTTATGTGTTTTCAAACCACCACCAATAAAAAGTTATTTCAGCAAATGTTTATTGAAGTGGAAAAAAAAGTCCCCTAGGTTTTCTGTGGGAGGTGGCGTTTCCTCTTACACTCAACAATCTTGGTGGTGTGGCAGTGGCAGAGAGAGGTGTGGAAAGGAGCCAAGGGGGTCCAATGTGACTGGACATTTGTGTGGGGATGTGGTGGGGAGGGGCGGGACTGTCATTTCTAGGAAGGCTCTTCCAGCTCCAGGCCATCCAGGCCAGGTTTTGATGCCTGCAGTTCTGAGTCCGCTGTTCTCAGTCAGCCGCAGTGTGCCTTTCAGAGAGCACCTTTGCCAGCCTAGTGCTTGGGCTCAGAGAAACTCACCTCAACAGCCCCCTGAGAATAGGTCTCCAGGCTCCGAACCAGGAGTCGAACCAGGAGTCCGCTGCCCTGAAAAAGTGAGGATAGAATGTTTATAGAGTAGAACACACTCCTGCAAGAGGGGACATCTCAGAGCTGACCCAGGGATGGGATGGGGGTTGGGAGGGGGACGCTGAGGGAGGCCACAGGCCCTCAGAGGGAGGCCTCCTGGACAAGGGCTTCTTTGGTAGCCCTGGCCCGGTTCACAGGCTCCCTTTCAGGTTTTGTGCCCACAATCCCCTGACCCTCCGCCTCCTGCCAGTGTTTCTTTCTCTCTTAAATACACCTCCTTAATCCTCTCCTTCCTCCTTTTTAAAGCCTGCCTTTCCTTTCAAATACTTCCTCAAATGCCAACTTGTTATGTTTGTGCTCTCGCCTGTAAGATCCTTCCCCAAGAGCTCCGACTGAGTATAATTCAGACCACAGGGTTGGATTTTTATGTATCCCTTGATTTGGTTATTGACTGATTCAACAAATATTTGATTATCTATTTGTGCAGGGCTTATATCACCATAAAATGATGAACAAAGCTGGCCCAGTTGTCAGGTGAATGAATAACTAGCTCATCAACTATATAATTACAAGTGTGCAAAGGGGTATTAAGAAACATGTGGAAAAACCACGGGAACCAATTTTCTTCTATTGTCAGAAGCTCTTACCCCAGTCAGCTTAGTGCCCCAGGCTATCCCAGTCACTGGCACAGGGGCAGGTAGCCTTTAAAAAGCCTTCCTGGGGACTGTTTGGGGTGGAGAAACTCTTTCCACTGCTTCTTCTTCCCACAGGTCAACGTTTCAGTGCTACAGGGCACTCTTTAGACTCCCCTCCCCAGCCATAATTCTTCCAGACCCTCTTCGTGTATCAGGTTGTCATCCATGGCCAGATACACAGTTTTCAGCTTTTAAGGTTAATGCATCATATAATGCAGTAAAGCACAGTGGTAAAGAGTGTGGTCTCTGGACCTGGACTGCCTCTGTTTGCACCCTGTCTCTGCTGCCTACTAGTTGTGTGGCCTTGGGCAAGTTACTTAAACTCTTCATGCTTAATTTCATCATCATTAAAGTGGGGTATGCATGTTAATATCCAATCCATCGAGTGTTATGAAGATTTAATATGTTCCTGCCCACTTGGAACGGTGCTCACCACACAGTAAGGGCTCAGGGAGGCAGCTCTTAGACACTATGGTTTGGATCTCTCCCCTCAAGGTGTCCAAACTTGGTTCCTGGAACCCAGCCTGGGTCAGAGTCTCAGGCTGCTGCTTGCCTGGGAGGAAAGGCTGGAATTTTTTTTAAAGGCTGAGCTGCTGGCAGCAATAAAAACTGCCTGGATGCTAAATAGACAATGGCACCAAAGCCAACGGGATGTGCCTTGTTAACCCTCAATTCTCTAACACCAGGAGCCGCTCCAGTTGTCCCTTGCTCAAACAGTGAGAAAGGAGCTCAGAGACCTGGTTTGAAGCAGGGCCCATCTACCTCTGACTTGGATTCCCTTTTTTGATGACATGGGGCAATATTCATAGAATCATGGAGTTTGAGCTAAAACTGACCTCTGAGAGTCCATGATACAACACTTTAATTTCCCATGTAGGAAACTGA
The DNA here is from genome assembly GCA_963574575.1 of Galagoides demidoff. Classification (NCBI taxonomy): domain Eukaryota; kingdom Metazoa; phylum Chordata; class Mammalia; order Primates; family Galagidae; genus Galagoides; species Galagoides demidoff. Next base: position 23,521 of record CAUYQV010069353.1, read on the forward strand.
GAACCAGAAAAGTCATGTAGCCTAGGCAGCCTGGAGTGGTGGAAAGGGTGCTGGATTCAAATCCCAGGGTCACGACTGATTCTCTTCTCCAAGAGTCACTGTCCTTTTTGCTAAAGTAAAGGTAGTAATTCCTGCTGCATAGGGTCACTGTGAGGACTAAACGAGACCACATAGGGATGCCCAGGCCTGCATGTGATTGGGTAGGTACTGAATAAGGGCATTTCCCAATGTTGCTTGACTGGTTGGTAATCCTTTCCTTACCTTCCTCACTGGGTTGCCAAAATAATAAAGCAAACAAAGAAGAAATACTCTGAAAATAGAAATACCATGTAATCATCCTGCTCTGTTAATGTTAACTGTCCCATTAAGGCTTGCCAAACCCATTTGGGAAGCTGGCCATGGTACTAGGAACTAAAGGGTCCCAGTGTAGAAACTAAGTTTCTGGTCACTGGAGGTTCCTCCATGGGTCTGGGCTTCCCAAAGAAGAAAGGATTTTTCCAAGCCACGGTGCCTGTAAACATGGTCTCAGGGAGAAGCTCCCCCAGGAAGCTTTCATCTGCCTATCGCCTTTCCTGCCACCTTGTTACTAAAGCATGGAGGAAAGCACTTGTGTGGCCTGGGGCTAGGCTGTCAGCCTTCTCTGAGACCAACTGGGGGTCTAAGTCCACATGCCTTACCTTTGGGCCTGCTGAGGTACAGCTACACCCTCTCTCTGGGTGCAGGTATCCTTTAAAAAGCCTTCCTGGGGCTGCAGATCCACACTGCCCCAAGACAGCCAAGAGCCATCAAACCACAAATCCAGCCTCAGCACCATCCAGAGATGAGCCGAGGCCCACAGGCCCAGAGTCAAAGGAAGTTAGCCCAGTGCTCTATTAAAGACCATGGTGAACAATCAAGTAGGGATCAAAATAGTACGAGCCCAGGGGAAATTCTGAACTCTATCTTTGGAAGAAGATAGTGTCTTCTTTACTTAGTTTTTAAAATCAGGGAAACCTTTTCCTTAGGCCTTTGCTCCTAGTTCATGCCCACCTCCAGACCAGTCTTGGGCCAGCGTGCTGGGATGAGCATGACTGGTTTAGACCTGAGTCACTCAGAGAAGGCATGGGTACCTAAACTAAATAATTTGAGGCTCCGCAAGCAGGGAGAAGGAAAGTGAGCTGCTCGAGACGTAACCAGCAGCAACCTATTCATTTCCAGCAAAGGAAGAAAGGGGTAAGACTTCATAGAGCAAACATGGCTTCGAAGCCAAAGAGCTGGTCCCATATTGTGCCTCTAACCAATTGAAAAACCTGGAATGGGACTGTCGTGATTTGAATGCGTGCCTTTCCGAATTCATGTGTTGGAAAATTAATCCTCAGGGCAACAGTGTTGGGAGGTGGGGTCTTTTAGGTCATGGGGACTCTGCCCTTTAAATGGATTAAGGCCACAATAAAAAGGATATGTGAGAGTGGGGTCTCTCTCTTCTGTTCTTCTGTCATGTAAAGACACAGCAAGAAAGCCTTCACCAGATGCCATTTCCCAGCTTCCCTAGGGAATACATTTCTATACTTTATAAATTACCCAGTTTGTATTCTGTTAGAGCAGCACAAAATGAACCAAGATAGGGACTCACAGTCTCTGAGAACCTCAGATTCATGTAATAGGACATTTGTGAAGTTCAAATGAGGTCATTTAATGTTCATGCAAGACTTTTGCAGATTTTAAGATCCCACATTACAGGGCGTGCTTTGTCATAGTTACCATTATCAGTAGAAAGTGGAATGACACCAGTAGATCTTCCATTGAAGAGAAAGTGTTTGCAGTTGCCTATTGGGGACATCAACTCCTTGGTCTTTATAGGCTGAGGCCACGCAACCCTTAGTTCAAGGATATGTTCTTGGTCTTTTGGGTCAAAATCAACTGTAGTGCCTGTTTTTTATTATTAAAATATATTAATACCTGGCTCATTTTTTATCTGAAAGGAATGTATCTCGATTTACATTCTTAGGGCCTAAAAAGTATGTGTCCCTAAAAAAAAAAAAAAAAGTCCTAAGTCACAATGCAAACTATTTGTATTCATATGTATATATTCCAAACATGATTATAACATTAGAGCTATTTGGGAAATGTCCCATAAATATTGAATGCATTTAAAGTAAGTAACAAAACATCAGAGTTCATCAGTGGTTCCTGACTAATCTATAAAAGACCACAGTGCTCCTAGCAGGGTGACTGCACAACGACTAAGATCACCTTAAAACGAAACACTGATTTTAGCCTAATCCAGCACTAAGCATTCTTCTCCAGGGTGACATCAGAAGGAGAACAATATTTGGTTAAGAAAAGCATGAGGACTGTGAGATCCGCCAAGGCACCAGGCAAATGAGACATGGGTATGCTGTTGTTTTTCCTGCCTGGTCCACTGACATGGGCCCCAAAAGGGATATTTTCTCTGGGGCTCAGAGCATGTACGGACTTGAAAGCTCTGACTCTGAAAGAGGTCTTCCACCCCAACACACAGGGGACGGAAGTCATCCTGACAGGCATCTATCTGTCTGTCCTGAGTGCAACAAATCGTTCTGGGTAAAAAGTAGCAGCTGATTGATTGGAATCAGATCTAAAAAAAAGTTTACTTTTTAAATAGTGGCTAATACTGATTGATCACTTACTATATGCTAAGTATTGTGTTAAATGCTTTAAGTATAGATTTATTAATTTATACAATCTTCACAGAAACTCAAGAAGTAGGTGCTATTATGACCCCCATTTGTAAAACTGAGGCACAGAATATTTAGCTAACTTGTCGACTGTCCCATCTAGTTAGGATTCAGAGCCAGGACTCAAACCCAGAGAGTCTGGCTCCAAACCTTGTGCTTTTAACCACATATGATATAACATTTTTTTTGTTTGTCTTTGTTCTTTTTTTGTTTTTTGTTTTGAGACAGAGTCTTACCATGTTGCCCTCAGTAGAATGCCGTAGTGTCACAGCTCATAGCAACCTCAAATTCTTGGGCTTAAGCCATTCTCTTGCCTCAGCCTCCCAAGTAGCTGGGACTACAGATGCCCACCACAACGCCCGGCCATTTTTATGTTGTAATTATCATTGTTGTTTGGCAGGTCTGGGCTGGGTTTGAACCTGCCAGCTCTGGTGTATGTTCCTGGCGCCCTAGCCACAGATCTACAGGCACCGAGCTGTCTTTGTTTTAAATAGACTTTCTGTTTTAGATAAATTTTAGATTCACAGCAAAATTCAATGGCAGGTACAGAGGTTTCCCCTGCCTTCCCCACCGTCAACATCCCCCACTATAGTGGGACATTTGTTATAATGGATGACCCAACACAGACACATCATTATCACTCAAAGTCCATAACTTCTATTAGCTCATTCTTGTTGTTACAGTCTATGGATTTAGACAAATATATTATGACATGTATCCACCATGGTAGCATCACACAGAATAGTTTAACTGGCCTAAAAATCCTCTGTCCTCTGCCTTGAGACTAGGATCAGAGTCCATTGGCTCCATGAAAAAATAGTGATCAGGAGCACCACCACCTTAATTTGCATACCATTCAGAGAGAACCTTCATTCTTCTAATTCAAAAAAAATTAAGGGCCAGTGCAGCCTGTAATCCCAGCACTCTGGAAGGCCCAGGAAGGTGGATTGCCTAAGCTCAGGAATCAAGACCAACCTGAGTAAGAGTGAGACCCTGTCTCTAAAAACTGGCCAGGCTTTGTGGTAGCCTCCTATAGTCCGAGCTACTTGGGAAGCTGAGGCAAGAGAATCACTTGAGCCCAAGAGTTTGAGGTTGCTGTGAGCTGTGACACCACCTCACTCTACCAAGGGCAACAAAGGGAGACTCTGTCTCAAAAAAAAAAAGAAAAAAAAATTTAAGTGAATTTTTATTGAAGTTTAATGTACAAAGAAATAAGCACACAAATCTCTTTGTGAATTTTCACAGAGTGAACACACCTGGTGTCCAAGTCCACGTGGGCTGCAATAACAGAATACCAGGGTGGTGGGAGGGTGACTAGAAAGATCACCTATATGGTCTGTCTAACAAGGGTACAAGTGAACTTTTCTAGAACTAGAGTATAAATGTTTTGACACAACGACTAAGTAAATGACATGAAGTCTATGTTAACCAGCTTGATGAAAGGATTTCAAATTGTATATAAAACACTACACTGTACCCCATGTTTGCATTAATGTATACAGCTATCATTTAATTTAAAAAAAGAAAAAAATAACAGAATACCATAGACTGAGTGGTTCATGAACAACAGGAATTTGTTTCTCATAATGTAGGAGGCTGAGAAGTTCAAAGTCAAGGTGTTCACAGATTTGGTATCTAGTGAGGGTCTACTTCCAGGTTTGTTTGGTATCTAGTGAGAGTCTATTTCCAGGTTTGTAGATGGCCATCTCTCATTGTGTCCTTACATAGTGGAAGGCTGAGGAAGCTCTTTAAGGGCACTAGTCCTATTCCTGAGGGCAGGGTCCACATGAACTAATCACCTACCAAAGGCCCCACTCCTAATATTATCACCTTGGGCATTAGGATTTCAATGTGCGAATTTAGTGGGGGTGTGCAGAAATAGAAGCACTTAGTCTACAACAACAGGTAATCTGCTCCTGATTTTTGGTAGTGATGTTATCACTGTGATTGTGGCGCATCTTTAAGCATCTCCACTTAAGAGATTCCACTGAAGATTTTAAAGCAAACATTTTTTAAATTAAATGTGATATCACAGGTAAATGTTCTTTTACAAAAGGGATATTGCAAAGCCAAAAGAAAAAACAAACAAACAGCAATAACTACAAAAAGCAACAGAGCATCATGAGTCTAGAAAGACTGGGTAATCAGTGTGCTGCTATTTTAAATGGTGTCAAAGCCAGAAATGTGGTGGGCCCTTCATCAGGAGGGTCTCTCAATCCAGTTTAAATCAATGCTGTCAGCCAGGAAGTTACAGTTCCTCTTCAGAAATACCCAGATCAACATCCAGACTGGCTCAAGGAGAGGTTGCCATGACAACCAGGGACCAGCTCAGGGACCTGGTAGAATTTGAACCCCTCCCCACCACCACTGAGACCCACCTTGCAAGGAGCCCAGCCTTCTGATCTGGAGAAGTTGGGGTCCCCTGGGTAACAAAGATCATGTGCCCTGCCCATTCAGCCCCTTCAGGAAGTGAGGGAAGCTCCCACCTCCTGGAAGCCTTATTAAACTGTACTTGAGGGAGATGGAGGCGCTCTCAGGATAATTGCCCTCCCAAAATAGCTTGGTGGAAATTATCAGCTGGAAGACCTCTGGGAATCAGGTGAGAAGCTAACCTTGGGCTCGTCAAAACACCAGGGAAAAGGGGTCCTTAGTGAATCAGACATTTCCATTCTGCTCCTCTCTGTCTCCTGTCCCCAGGCCTTTCCTGGGGGTGTCCTTCCATAGAACTGGTTTCTTAAACCCTCCTCACTCTAGGTTATAAAATAAAAGTTTGGGGATTATATTTTCCATGGGCTTTTGCATTCTAATGGAGACTCTTGAAAATTGAAATTCTTCCATTCCAGGGGAATAAATATCTTAATATGGAGTAATCGATGGAAGGACATGATTCAGGGACATGGTGAGAAATACATTTACCAAGTGACTACAGAACAAGTTTAAAATCCAACCAGTTTGAGGTTTGAGTCCTTCCTATGTGACCTTGACAAGGAGCTTCAGTGCCCATGTCTGCAAAATGAGGACAGAAATCTTACCTCATATGGCTGTTAGCACAAAATCTCTGGCACTACGTCTGCAGACCTCAAAGTAGTCTCAAAGAGGGTCTGGCTCCCTGTCATTGTCAGCCAACATGCAGAGAAAGGGATAGGTCCACCCAACTTTATTTGTCAGAAGGCCAACAATTCTGGAGAACAGTGAGAGTACTCTCTCCAAGACCTTCTGGTCTTCCATTTCCAAAATCACAGTTCTATACATGGATATAGAGCAAAGGGTTACAGCAATGGGTTACAGTGAAGACCACAATAACCCTTACTTTAAATAATATACAGCACAACTCAACAAAAATCTATTACAACATTTCCAATTCAAAAGTTAATTTTCTAAACTAATCCTCCTAAAGCAAAGACCATAATGACTCTTGTTTTATTTTATTTTTATTTGGTGTAGGAGGACGAGGTCCAATGGAGAGAAAGAGCACCCAAACACCATATTTAAGGGGGAAAAGGCTTTTATTCAGCTGGTAGAGCTAACAGCGTAGAAGAATTCAAAATGGCTGCCCTCCCCAACTGGCTTGCTTTTTCCCTTTTTATCTCCAGTCAAAAAGTTCTAACCCACGGGTACCTTTCTCACTGGTCAGTTTTAATCAAGTGGGAGAAGCTGTTGCAGCCCCCACAAAACTACAGGAGTTCATAGAAGTAGAAATTTCCAGGTCCCAAGAAGTTAAGTCTACAAATTCTTAAGAGCTAAGTCACCATGGAGAGGACCATGCAGGTGTATCCTTGGGGTCTCTTGAGAAGACCTCTGTTCTCCTAGAACTCACCCTTCCGAGGTATCCTCTGTCAATTTTACTTACTTACTTATTTATTTATTTATTTATTTATTTATTTATTTGAGACAGAGTCATACTCTGCCGCCCTTGGCAGAGTGCTGTAGAGTCATAGCTCATGGCAACCTCAAACTCTTGGGTTCCAGAGATCCTCTTGCCTCAGCCTCCCAAGTAGCTGGGATTACAGATACCTGCCGCAATGCCTGGCTAGTTTTTCTATTTTCAGTAGAGCTTTTACATAGGGAGCTCCAGAGCTCAAGGGATCCACCCACCCTGGCTTCCCAGACAGTTAGGATTTACAAGTGGGAGCTGCCAACCAGGCCTACAACACTTATTTTATTTTAAATAATAAACAGCACAACACAGTGATGATCTATTACAACATTTCCAGTTCAAAAGTTAATTTCCTAAACTATTCAAAATGGGAATCTTTAGGGTAGGAGTTAAATTTACAAAACAATATGAATGAGTGATACAAAGTGAAGGTCAGGTAGGACCTAAAAAGACCAGCCCAGCTGCCTGCCTTAGTCTGACAGACTCCATCTTATTCTCACTAAGTGTGCTTTCATTAGGACTAGCTGAGAAGACTGTTGTGGACCCTTAGCCAAGGACCAGGATTGGTTCTGGTGGTCTGAGGCTGGGTTGGAGTGCTTATCAGGAGAGCCAGATCCAGCAACCAGGGTCACACAGTGGTGGAGAGAAGGAAGCAACAAATTAAACAGCCAATGCTTCTGTGTTTATACATGTTGGTAGTTTTTTTTTTCTCTCCCAATGAGGAAACGGAGAAAACTTGAAAGCATTGCACTTAGAGTAGGAAGAAAGAAGGCACAGCAGGGAAGAGCGACCTGGAGGAGGAAGGACTTCCTGCCTGGTCCTCATGGCCTGGCCAAGGACTCTCAAGACACAGGCACTGCCAAGTAAAATGGGTCAAAGGACAAGAAGGGAGACACAGAGGACTCCCTTCTCTGCAGGCTGTCTCCTGGCATGACAGGGGCCAGTTTTAATATCAATGAGAAATGGCCACCCACAGCACAAAGCATTGATGACTGCTCTAACTCAAATGGGCTGGCTTTATAAACTGGGATAGCTGCTAAGTCACGGAGGATGTTGAGCTAGGAGATGAAATCTCAGTCAGTTTAGGGGAGAGCTAGATCTGAGGCTAGCTTCTAGAGCAGCTGCCCCTCCACAACACCCAGGCCTTAATTAAGCTGGGTCTGCCAGTCCCCACCCTCAACCCAGCACGCCAGACCTTGCAGCCAGATGAGTCTCTACCTTCCACAATTATTCACAGGCATCCTTCTCACCCTCTGCCTAGAATTCTCCTCCCCTGAGTCCTGCTCCTCATGCCCCTGTTGGCCTGCTTCAGTATGGTTAACTCCTCACCTTTAGATTTCAGTTCTGCTGACCCTTCCTCAGGGAAGCTTTTCTTTCTGATCAACCCCCAGCACGACTTTTTAACTCCTGGATGTTCCCTGCACCAGGGATCTTCACTGTGTAGCTGTTCAGTTTACATCTATTTATGTAATTTTACATCTATTTGTACAGATTAAAAAACATGCATGACTGTCTCTTCCAGTAAACTGTGAGCACTATGAGGGAGGAAGCTATACTGACTTTGCCCAGTGCTGTGTCCTCAACACCCAGCTATGAGCCTGGCACTTAATAGGAGCTTGGTAATTATTAAGAGCTAGGTCACGCTCTGGGAGGCCGAGGCAGGTGGATGGCTTGAGTTTATGAGTTCAAGACCAGCCTGAGGCTCTGTGCCTGTGTCTCAAGTGGCTAGGGTGCCAGCCACATACATCTAAGGTGGTGGGTTCGAATCCGACCCAGGCCCGCCAACACAACAATGACGGCTGCAACCAAAAAATAGTCAGGCATTGTGGTGGGCGCCTGTGGTCCCAGCTACTTAGGAGGCTGAGGCAGGAGACTCGCTTGAGCCCAGGAGTTGGAGGTTGCTGTGAGCTCTGATGCCATGGCACTCTACCCAGGGGGATAGCTTGAGGCTCTGTCTCAAAAAAAAAAAAAAAAAAAGACCAGCCTGAACAAAAAGCGAGACCCCCATCTCTACTAAAAATAGAGAAAACCAAGG
>CAUYQV010069355.1:0-11636 GCA_963574575.1 Galagoides demidoff
GAGTCTCCTGCCTCCGCCTCCCAAGTAGCTGGGACCACAGGCGCCCGCCACAACGCCGGGCCATTTTTTGGTTGCAGCCATCATTGTTGTTTGGTGGGCCCGGGCTGGGGATTCGAACCCGCCACCTTAGGTGTACGTGGCTGGTGCCTTAGCCGATTGAGCCACAGGCGCCGAGCCACTTTTTAGGATTATTTTTATTCTAAAGAATAATCCATTGAAAAATCAAACTACTGGGCAGTACCTGTAGCTCAGTGGGTAGGGCCCCAGCCACAAGCACCCAGGCTGGCGGGTTCAAACCTGGCCTGGGCCATCTAAAACAATGACAACAACTGCAACAACAACAACAAAAATAGCTGGGCATGGTGGCATGCGCCTGTAATCCCAGGTACTTGGGAGGCTGAGGCAAGAGAATTGCTTAAGCCCAAGAGTTTGAGGTTGCTGTGAGCTGTGACCCCCATGGCACTCTACCCAGGGCAACAGCTTGAGACTGTCTCAAAAAAAAAAAAAAAGAAAGAATGAAAAACCAAACTACTTTTATAATTGACCTTTCCTCCTACGTAATGCATTAAAATTAATCCATTATTTTAGGCAGCATGTATGTATTACAGCAGTGGAAAGAGCAAGCACGTTAGATTTAGTCTCCGGTTAGCCCAGTACAGCTACTGTATTATACATACCCCTTTAGGCCTCCATCTTCTTGTCCGTGAAATGGTAAAAATATGCTAAGCTCTCTACGTGGATGGGGAGGTCACATAGTGGCAGCACAGTGCCCAGCATGTCAGATGCACTCAGTGAGCACAGGCAGCTGCTCGTGTTCCATGTTTTTTTTTTTTTTTTTTTTGAGACAGAGCCTCAAACTATCCCCCTGGGTAGAGTGCCATGGCATCACAGCTCATAGCAACCTCCAACTCCTAGGCTCAAGCAAGTCTCCTGCCTCCGCCTCCCACGTAGCTGGGACCATAGGCACCCGCCACAACGCCTGGCCATTTTTTGGTTGCGGCCATTGTTGTTTGGCGGGCCCAGGCTGGGGATTCAAACCCACCACCTTAGGTGTACGTGGCTGGCGCCTTAGCCGATTGAGCCACAGGCGCCGAGCCCCGTGTTCATTTTTAATATCAAGATACCAACATCTAGGAATGTCCTGGCCCTTTTCTCCCTAAGCCAGGTCTTTTTTTGAGACAGAGCCTCAAGCCATCGAGTGCCGTGGCAGCTCACAGTAACCTCCAATTCCTGGGCGTAAGCGATTCTTTTCCCTCAGCCTCCTCCCAAGTAGCTGGGACTACAGGCGCCTGCCACAATGCCAGGCTTTTTTTTTTTTTTTTTTGGTTGTAGTTGTCATGTTGTTTGGCAGGCCTGGGCTGGATTCGAACCTGCCAACTCTGGTGTATGTGGTTGGCACCTTAGCCACTTAAGCTACAGGTGCCACCCTAAGCCAGGTCTTGAATTAAAAAGGAGAAAGAGTGTGGGTAGCGCCTGTGGCTCAGTGAGTAGGGCGCTGGCCCATTATAACAAGGGTGGGAGGTTCAAACCTGACCCTGGCCAAACTGCAACAAAAAATAGCTGGGCATTCTGGCCGGTCTCTGTGGTACCAGCTACTTGGGAGGCTGAGGCAAGAAAATCGCCTAAACTCAAGAGGTGGAGGTTGCTGTTAGCTGTGCCGCCATGGCACCCTACTGAGGGCGACAGAGTGAACCTGAAGGACATTAAAGAAAAGAAAGAGAAAGAGATTCCCAGTGGTTGGTGCTTGTGGAACCTTCTACAAAGTAGGCAGTTTCTCATTCAGGAGATGCCACAAAGATCGGTGGACTCTCCTTGATGTTAGAGCCTCATTTCAGAGGCTTGACTGGGCTGTTTCTCTTGACCAGTCCTTCCTTCAGGGCTGATATGAAGGCCTGTAGAGCAACCCCTCCCGTGAAGAGGCTGTTAATGTCAACAGACTCCTCCCTGGGAAACATGGAGGACCTCTGAGAGATCTTTTTTTTTTCTCCTCTGAGAGGTCTTATGGAGAATGATGTGGGTATTGGAGGAAGAAGACTCAGGTGGGTCCTACCTGTGAGACCTTGGGCAGGTTGCTGCATCCTGCTCAGCCCAGTTTTAGTATTCCTATCTGTAAAATGGTAGAGTATAGTCAGCTGTTTCACAGGGAGGGTTAGAGGGAGTGCCTAATGTCTGCGATAGGCCTTTGTAAGCACCAAAGCTTACTAAAGCACTTGGACTCACAGGTTGGGTTTGAGCCCAACACTGTCACATAAAAGCAGAGACCTTGGGCAAGCCACAATCCTCAGTTCCCTCCTCTGGGCAATAATATCTAGGTCATAGGGTTGTTGAGGGGCTATAAAGCAGAATGTTGTATTTAGGGTTAGAACAGTGCCTGTTACTCTTTAAACTGCAGTTTTGTTTTTTTTGAGACAGAGACTCAAGCTGTCCCCCTGGGCAGAGTGCCGTGGCATCAAAGCTCACAGCAACCTCCAACTCCTGGGCTCAGGTGAGTCTCCTGCCTCAGCCTCCCAAGTAGCTGGGGCCACAGGTGCCCGCCACAACGCTTGGCTATTATTTTGGTTGCAGCCATCATTGTTGTTTGGCGGGCTGGGCTGGATTTGAACCCGCCACCTTAGGTGTATGTGGCTGGTGCCTTAGCCATTTGGGCCACAGGCGCCGAGCTGAGAAATGTACATTCGTTGGGTCCCTCCTGTGCGTTGGGTGTTGGGTTTGCCAGTTTTTCCACCAAATCTTACTTCTTTTATCCTCAGACCAGCCTCTGAATTAAGATCTGGGACCTGACAACTGATTCAGGTCTTGGGTGGTGATCAGTTGTCAGGTAAGTTATATTGTATTTCCCTGTTTTTATTGCTAGGGAGGAGGAAAGTTAAGGCTCAGTAAAGTAAAGCCCCTTATTGGAGGTTGCCCTAGCTGATAAATGCCAGAGCCAGCATTTCAGCTGGGCCTGTCAGTCTCTCATCTCTGTTTAATGTGAGGATTGCCGCTTATGTTTATGGCTTTTTTTTAACGTGTTGTTGGAGTGTTGATGGTTTTTTTTTTTTTTAATGAGACAGAGTCGTACTTTGTTGCCCTTGGTAGAGTGCCATGGCGTCACACAGCTCACAGCAACCTCCAGCTCTTGGGCTTAGGTGATTCTCCTGCCTTAGCCTCCCGAGTAGCTGGGACTACAGGCGCCCGCCACAATACCTGGCTACTTTTTTGTCACAGTTCTGCCTGGGTCGGATTTGAACCCGTCACCCTCCGTATATGGGGCTGGTGCCCTACTCACTGAGCCACAGGTGCCACCCTGTTGATGGTGATTTGATAATTCTAATTACCTTTGACATTGTTAAAGATTATCTCTCAGCTGTGTGCTAAAAATGTTTCCTATTGTATTTTCTCTTCAATTAAAAAATGTAGAATGGCTGGGTTTGGTGGCTCACGCCTGTAATCTTAATGTTCTGGGAGGCTGAGGCGGGTGGATTGCTTGAGCTCAGGAGTTTGAGATCAGTCTGAGCAAGAGTGAGACTGTCTCTACTAAAAATAGAAAAATTAGGCCTGGTGCCCATAGCACAGTGGTTACGGTGCCAGCCACATATTTACACTGAGGCTGGCTGGTTTGAACCCAGCCCAGGCCAGCTAAAATAACAGTTACAACTGCAATTAAAAAAAAAAATAGCCGGGTGTTGTGGTAGGCGCCTGTAGTCCTACTACTTGGGAGGCTGAGGCAAGAGAATTGCTTAAGCCCAAGAATTTGAGGTTGCTGCAAGCTGTGATGTCACGGCACTCTACTGACAGCAACATAGTGAGACTCTTTCTCAAAAAGAAAAAAAAGAAAAATTAGCTGGGCATTTTGGCAGGCCCCTGTTAAGTCCCAGCTACTCAGAGACTGAGGGAAGAAGATTGCTTGACCCAAAGAGTTTGAGGTGCTATAAGCTATGACACCACAGCACTCTACCCAGGGTGACAGAGTGAGACTGTCTAAAAAAAAGTAGAACTTTCAAGTTTTAATTATTTGTATCTAACTGTTTCTTCCTTTTGTGAATTCTGTTGTTTCATAAAATAGCAACTTGAGGGATTTTCCCAGAGCTAGGGACACCGAGATGGTCAGCAGTAGCTTTGCCTTGGAGTGAGTGGCCTGTGGCTTAGGTGGAGGCTCTAGCCCAGGGAAGTGTGAGCCATGAAACATTAAAACATGTTCATGCATGGTCGGGTGATGCCCAGGTTCTTTCAGAGGAAGAACTGAGGTTTCGCTCTATAGGTTAGAGAAAAATTTTACTTTCTTGCAGTACCTTTATTATTTCACTTTTGTATTAAACTCTGATTTTGTCTGTGTTTTTGTTCTGGTATAGTACAGTGTGGTGCTAACTCCTAAGAAAAATTAATAGTCAATTGGTACAACACTGTGATTAAATAGTCCTTACTCAGTGGGTCATATTTCAAGGATATGTAAGGCAGTTGAGACTATCTCTGAATCTGCATTTTGATTCCTTCCTTCATATTTCTATTTTTGCTCTAGTGCTATCCTTTTTGAATGGCTCCTTCAATTTCTGGGAGAGAAATGATTCCTTTTCCCTTTTGCTGCTTTTTTTTTTTTTTTGAGATGGAGCCTCAAGCTGTCGCCCTGGGTAGAGTGCCATGGCATCACAGCTCATAGCAACCTCCAACTCCTGGGCTCAAGCGAGTCTCCTGCCTCTGCCTCCCAAGTAGCTGGGACACAGGTGCCCACCACAACGCCCAGCTATTTTTTTGTTGTTATTGTTTAGCAGGCCCTGGCCGTGCTTGAATCCACCACCCTGGTAAATGTGGCTGGTGCCCTAACCATTGAGCCCTGGGCACTGAGCCAAGCCAGAGAACTTTAGACAAGGCCCTAGAGATGTATGTGTGTGTGTGTCTGTCTGTCTGTCTGTCTATGTGTGTCACTTACTTTTGCCTTTTCTGACTCAAGTCTTGTAGGTCTTGATTCTTTCTTTATTGAGTATCTTGGTTGACCCAGCCGCTTGTGCTGGGTTTCTATAACAGTAAATGAAGCCGCTCTAACCTAGGCATAGTCTGCTTTCGGGGTCCTATAGATTACAGTTTTGCTGCTAAATAGCAGTTTGATCTTGACTGTGATTCTTTTTTTTTTTTTTTTTTTTTTTGAGACAGAGGCTCAAGCTATCCCCTTGGGTAGAGTGCCATGGCATCACAGCTCACAGCAACCTCCAACTCCTGGGCTCAAGCGAGTCTCCTACCTCCGCCTCCCAAGTAGCTGGGACCATAGGCACCTGCCACAACGCCCAGCTATTTTTTGGTTGCAGCCGTCTTTGTTGTTTGGCAGGCCCAGGCTGGACTCGAATCCGCCACCTTAGGTATAATGTGGCTGGTGCCTTAGCCACTTGAGCCACAGGTGCCAAGCCCTTCCTGCTATTTTGTAGCATGATAATATATGTTAAAACTCTACCTTCTGGTCCTGAATCAAAACTTGTGTGTGTAAGACATTTTTTTTAATTAATTGGGGAAATTTAATTAATAAGCATTCAAATGTACTTTACATCAACCGCAATACTGAAATTGTGAAATTTTAAATTTTTTTTTTTTTTTTTGAGAGGGAGCCTCAAGCTATCCCCCTGGGTAGAGTGCCATGGCATCGCAGCTCATAGCAACCTCCAACTCCTGGGCTCAAGCAAGTCTCCTGCCTCCGCCTCCCAAGTAGCTGGGACCACAGGCACCCGCCACAACGCCCGGCCATTTTTTTTTTTTTTTTTGGTTGCAGCCATCGTTGTTTGGCGGCCCCGGGCTGGGGATTGGAACCCCCCACCTTAGGTGTACATGGCTGGCGCCTTAGCCGATTGAGCCACAGGCGCTGAGCCAGAAATTTTAAATATTTTTCTCAAAAAAGGTTAGTGATTTTTTTTTTCCCACCTTGGGAAATATGGGGATTCAACCATAAGCATTTATGTGGCTGGTCCAGAACACTAAGGGTTACTAATACCAAAAGAAGTGTTTATGTTTCGTATCTATAGTAAGACAGACTATGAACTTCTTGTATCACCCAGTTTAGTAAAAACTCCATGAGATATTTATAGGAATGTCAACTTTTGAAGTGCACACTCATAAAATTCTACATTTGGATCACTATTTTTGCTTCAAGTGCACCTGCCTTGAAGATACAGGCAATTTTTCTTTTTTGGAAAAATATTTCTGCAGTAAGTCTATATCTACTAGGACTGGCCTGGTTTTAAGAAAGATCATCGGCTAGGCGCCTGTGGCTCAAGTGGTTAAGGCGCCAGCCACATATACCTAAGGTGACAGGGTTCTTATCCTGCCCCGGCCGCCAAAACAACAATGATGGCTGCAACCAAAAACAAAAACAAACAAAAAAAAATAGCGGCTCGACGCCTGTGGCTCAATCGGCTAAGGCGCCAGCCACGTACACCTAAGGTGGCGGGTTCAAATCCCCAGCCCGGGGCCCTCCAAAGAACAATGATGGCTGCAACCAAAAAATGGCCGGGTGTTGTGGCGGGCGCCTGTGGTCCCAGCTACTTGGGAGGTGGAGACAGGAGACTCGCTTGAGCCCAGGAGTTGGAGGTTGCTATGAGCTGTGATGCCATGGCACTCTACCCAGGGGGAAAGCTTGAGGCTCCGTCTCAAAAAATATATATATATATAGCCACCATAATGCAAAAAGAATATCAGAAGTTTTTATTCAATTTTTCCATGTGTGTAGCTAAATTATTACCAATGAGTTGAATCTTGAAAATGCACATACATACACACATAATCTTATATAAATACTTGTATATTTTCATTCCAACACATACAAACACACACCT
This sequence comes from Galagoides demidoff, assembly GCA_963574575.1. Lineage (NCBI taxonomy): Eukaryota > Metazoa > Chordata > Mammalia > Primates > Galagidae > Galagoides > Galagoides demidoff. The sequence goes on from CAUYQV010069355.1 coordinate 6,795, forward strand.
ATTATGATGAAGATTATCTCTTTATGATAGCATTTTTATCATGTGTTTTTAAATCAACTACGTCAGTTATAAGGTAGAAACAAAATTCAAAAATGTTTAATGTACTTTAGGTGGCCACACTGAACACCTGTGAAGAACAGTAAGGATCCTCAGTGTCTAAGGGAAGTTAAAAATCCCAAACTTTAAAGCACATTCAGTAGAATTGTTTTGTATATTTACAATTATTTCCAATCTTAAAAAGTAATTCCAGTTTCATTTCTGCAAGACAATTTAAATTATCCTACTTTAAAAGCTTTTTACCCTATAATAGTATATTATAATATCACAACTGTTATTATTGATTATATTAACACAGGAATTAATAAACTCTGTAGGTGCTTGACTCAGATCTTTTTTTTTTTTTTTGGAAAGAGTTTTACTTTGTCACCCTTGGTAGAGTGCTGTGGCATCACAGCTCACAGCAACCTCCAACTCTTGGGCTCAAGTGATTCTCTTGCCTAAGCCTCCCAAGTGGCTGGGACTTCAGACGCTCACCACAATACCCGGCTATTTTTAGAGACAAGGTCTTGCTCTGGCTCAGGCTGGTCTTGAACCTGGGAGCTCAGGTGATTCATCCACCTTGGCTTCCAGAGTGCTAGCATTACAGGAGTGAGCCAGTGTGCCCGACTCCGGCTCCGGTCTTAAACATAGAGTTTAGGAAATTTGCATAGCATTCAACAAATTGTGATGACTATTTTTGTAGCTTTATAAACCTGAAAATAAATTTATTCAGAATGACTTTTTAAGCTAATCATTTTCATTCAGAATTTTATAAATGGCTTTTTATATTTGTCTATGCTCATTTTTGTTATTTAGCACCTATTTTTGCTTCTTTTAGATTCAAACTCTATGAAATAGATTTGATGCTATACTAGATGCATTTGTGTTTGAACAGATTCCTACAGGCTAGTCTGCTATTATTTCAGTTCCATTCAGTATAATACAGTAATCTTACTGACATGCAAAACGAATCATACTCTAATTTATAAGGAAACATGCTCCAACACAGTTGCTATTCAGATAAATCTACTCATGTCTATGTGTTATTAGGTACTAAATTACCTTTAAAATAATTCTGTAATTTTAAAAGTAAAAGAATTTTATTAAGGCATTTTTAGAGCAAAAAAAGAAATATAATTTTAGAGCAGGCAAGTATTTCTAACATGAATTCACTGATCTAGAAAATTACTTTAATGCACATATCAATACACAAGCCAGTTGCTTACATTTCAGCCATTTAGAAAAAAAATCTATGAATTTCTTTTTTAGCATAATGTGAAATACACAATCATTTTTACGGTAAAATCATAATTATGTCCTCATTGTTACTAGTCAAATGGAGTTTAAATTAATAAAATATTGAAAATGGAAAAAATAAATCACTTATTTTGGGCTTAGAGTAGTCTTTCTTGATAAAAGGTAAGTGTTGACAGATAAATACATCTTTAACTTTTTATGACGAAACACACAGTAGGCACATAATTTAAGAAGTGAAAATTGAGACACTGTGAATCTTAAGGAAAATATGAGAGAAAGTTGGACACACACACATAAAGAGAGAGAGAACGCTATTGTGTCTCCAGTTCATGTACACTACGGATGTCAAATCAGTATTTTCATTTTTAAAATCATTTTAAAGCCCATGCCTGTGACAATATTTGGAATAGGTACTGGATAAATTGGTTTTTGAATGGGGAGTTGAACAGAAAATTATTTAATATAAGATCGACTTCAGAGTTCCCCTCCTGCCTTTGTCTTGCTATTTGTGAATATACTACTTATCTATATTTATATTGCTGATGACAATAATAGATACCTTGAAATTATTTTTTGCACTTTAATCATCAGGGGTCATATCAGGGTAATGTAATATATATAAACTTTCAACTTAAGTGGTAAGGAAGTTTTGATACATATTTGTTTTCCAATACCCTATGTAAACAAACACGCAGTGGTAATTTGTTACATCTTTTTTATTCAAGAATTCCAAAATAGAAAGAGAAAAATGAAATTTACATAACTTTAGGTATAAGGTATTTGAAAAACAGAATGGACTGCCGACATGCCTGAAAGTTCTGCTAAATAATGTGACTTGATTTGATATGGTCTTTGAATCTCAATTTAATGCATTCCTGTTTATTTGTTCCCCTAGTATAAATCAGGTTATACATTATTTATTCATGTTTCCTTTTAAACCATCTCAAATTCATTGCTTGTTATAGTTCCGAAATGTACATAAATATGCATATATTTCTTCCTAATACTTTCATCTACTTATGCAAATTTTTCATTTTGTATTGCAGCATTATCATTTTCATAAATATATTCCTTGTGCCATTCTTCTCATGACATTCTGAATGTATCCAGTTGTACAGAACATATTTGTTGGATTTTAAACTAATGTTTTCGTGCTCGGCTCTTCTCCTTTCACCTGTCCTCCTAGTTCTCTGCCATTCTTTTAACCTTCTTACTCTTTCTCTTTTCAACATGACCAGTTTCAAGTAAAATTCCATTGATGAAGCGTTTTCCCACAATTTGCACTATTTAATATAAGTGTGTAAACTTAGTCTTCTGTAACTATTTTCTTTCAAATTCTCTAACCTATAGATACACCAAGAAAAGTTTTTGAAATTTAGAGCAGTGACAGAGGCCAGTCTGCACCATCAGAAATAATAGATGATCTTCCTGAAGGAACTTAAAGTAGACAAACTCCCAGGTATTACTCCCATTTTATTGTAAGGTTCATAGATATTATTTCCTCTTCAGAAAATAGGCCTAAGTGTTATTTTCCCTTCAACACCTCCACTGGTGTCCAGGAGGAAGATCCCTGTTTTTAGGTTATACATTATTTATTCATGTTTCCTTTTAAACCATCTCAAATTCGTTGTGTGTCCCTTTCACCTGTTCTCATAGTTCTCTGCCATTCTTTTAACCTTCTTACTTACTACTCTTACTCTTACTCTTTTAAACTTCTTACTTATCCGCAAAAAGGGATGATCTGAGATATCCCCACGTACTGGGCCCATTTTGGCTCCTACCCTATATAACTGAAGCATGAGAAAAACTTTTGGCAATGTTTAGGGAAAGTAAAGATGAAAGCAGAATGGTCACTACTTCTATTATTTCTGGTGACTTAAAAAGTATAGTATTATTTAGAAATGGTGTGTGCCAATTATATTTCCTGTTGGTAGCAATAAAATAATTTTATTATTCTAATCACTCTTTGATTATCCTGAATAAAGTGCTCTGTTTTTTGTGTACGTGAGCTCACTCCCCTGCCACTGTTACTCTGCTACCTTGTCACTCTGTCTTAGCTTCACCTGCTTTTTCTCCGGTGGCTGCTCTCACTCCCTTTTACTTGTCCTTTTGATTATTTCCTCTTATCTGGCCAAAACTATTTTCATAAATCCTAAAGGCACCCTCTTCATGCTCTTTATACACATTGTGTATACACAAAGATGGGTCTAACACCAGCTTTAGAGAAATCCCTCCTGACAAATAGACATGGTAGCTCATCATGGTAGTCCCCCTTTAGCACATGGGGACCAGGACTTGATTAGATTTAATTAGTGGTAATGTAAAGACAAAATTTTTGTCCAAACACAAAAGTCTGGGGTTTTTGTTTGTTTGTTTGTTTCACTCTGGTTTGCAGGTATAAAACTTAAGAATGATTCTAAGTATCAGGGGCCATAAGTCTGTGCAGGTCATATTTTTGCTCAAAGAATGTATATACTCCCAAATTACTGAATGATTTTTTTTTTCGGCAGTTGACACAATGACTATTGCAGTCAATAGTTAATAAAATAAAGTTTATTTTTGTACAACTTCATATTTGTAAAGCTACTCTTGGAAATAGAGTGGTTAGATTTCCTTAACTACTTAGGTATTTCAAGAACAAAAAGAATAGGGAAGTAGTATTACAGGCAGGTTCCTAATGATCAGACTGGTAAAGGTGTGAAATATTAGATAATCTGTGCTAGTCCAATAGCATTTTACCCACATACTGTAAGGGAGAAAAGAAAGAAATATTTCTTGAACTTCCACAACCTTTAAGTAATGAAAAATAATTTTAAGAATAAGGACCATAAATTATTTTTTACAAATCTCAATCCAGTTGAAGTGTCCTCTTGTTTACTCTCATAATACTCCTCATTGTTATTTGTTGTGTTCACGCTGACATTAGAAAAATAAGAGTGATCATTAGACAGCATGTCAGTTCAACGTGTGCTGTTCATGTAAGAGCAATGCAACTGCCCTAAAGATAGAGGTTCTGGGCAGTGCCTGTGGCTCAAAGGAGTAGAGCACCCGCCCCATATGACAGAGGTGGCAGGTTCAAATCCAGCCCGGCCAAAAAAAAAAAAATCTTCTGTTTTGAGGTACTTTTCCTAAAGTGGAAAAACCTGGGGTTGGTCACACCCACTTTTCTCAGTTTTCCTGGTGGATCAAAGCAAACTCAGAAGTTAACTGGGTCACATGAATAATATATGGCATTATTGCTACTAAGTTATGCAAGGTAAACAATAAATCAATAAAAAGTTCTTTCAAGCTCTATGCCCTCTTTTAGCTTTTGTTAAATCCCCTTAGGGCTGAATTTTTTGGAAAGTATTAAGTTACACATATCTTCATTTTTGGTTTTTTTTTTGAGACGGAGCCTCAAGCTATCCCCCTGGGTAGAGTGCCATGGCATCACAGCTCACAGCAACCTCCAACTCCTGGGCTCAAGCGAGTCTCCTGCCTCCGCCTCCCAAGCAGCTGGGACCATAGGCGCCTGCCACAATGCCCGGCCATTTTTTGGTTGCAGCC
>CAUYQV010069356.1:0-14808 GCA_963574575.1 Galagoides demidoff
ACAGCTGCAACCAAAAAATAGCTGGGCTTTGTGGCAGGTGCCTGTAGTCCCAGCTACTTGGGAGGCAGAGGCAGGAGACTCGCTTGAGCCCAGGAATTGGAGGTTGCTGTGAGCTGTGATGCCACAGCACTCTACCCAGGGGGATAGCTTGAGGCTCCGTCTCAAAAAAAAAAAAGAGAATTTAGATAAATTCAAGAAAATATTGAACTCTGCACCCATTGCTCAGTGCTTAGGGTGCAGGACACCTGCACTGGGGCTGAGGTTTGAGCCAACCCAGGCCTGCTAAACAATAATGCCAACTGCAACAGCAGCAACAACAGAAAAACATATCTGGGTGTTGTAGAGGGCACCTGCAGTGCCAGCTACTTGGGAAGCTGAGGAAATAGAATCATTTAAGCCCAAGAGTTTGAGCTTGCTGTGAGCTGTGATGTCATAGCCCTCTACTGAGGGCAACATAGTGAGACTATGCCTAAAAAAGAAAGAAAGAAGGAAAGAGAGAGAGAGAGACAGAAAGAAAGAAAGAAAGAAAGAAAGGAAGGAAGGAAGGAAGGAAGGAAGGAAGAAAGATATAGGAAGCCAGGAGGTGGGTGGTAGTATCTGTATACATTGGAGTATCTGTATACATATGCGTATACCTACAGAGAAAAATTGCATCCAAGTAATTGTCACAATAATAAAGCAACTTCTTTGGCATAATTCTCACATTTGTGAAACCCTCAGTTTTAGACCAAGTACGCAGAAAAAAAAAATAAAGTGGAGATGTTGAATATAAGAAAAATTTTTACTCTTATTATTTTATAAAATCGATATAGACAAGAAAGTTTATGTAAAAATGGTATTTTTTCTATTTAACAGTCCAAGAAGTAATCAATTCTGAGAAGACACAAATTTACTTCTGCCAAAATTCAGACTTGCAGAGGCAATATAAGGAAATATATTTTTTTAGTCCATTTGTCATCTGTTCAGATGCCTTTACTTTTCTTCATATTCAGAACACCAAATTGATAGTATAATATCTTTTGTTAATATGATTATAATCGTTAGCTATATTTAATACACTTTATTGTTATCTTTCTGATAGCATTTATTTGGAGTTGGACATCTTAGATTTGTCAAACTGAGAAATTAAAGTGTTTTAACTACAGAAGCACAAATACTTGTGATATTTTGAATTACCTATTTATTCAAATAGGTATGCTGTATTTAAGCAGAATTTTTTTATTCCTTTTTTCCTGCATGTCTATTTTATTTCCATTAGGAAAATATTATTTATATAAAATTATGGTCCACTTTATTCTCCTTGACTTCTACCATTAAAACTGAAATACTTTAATTTTTACTTAAATATAAGCAGAATCACAAATCTGACATGAAAATGTTTCACATCATTAAATTACTTTGAATTAGATGTGTTTTTGATTATTTCTCAAGAACAATAACTCATCTTTCCTACCTGTTATTTCCCTTTAATTTATTTATTGGAGTAACTATGTAATAATGAGTATCCCCTTCCTACGTTCAGTAATGTGGTTGTATATAAGTGCACTTTACACCGGAAACTGGATATATTGTCTAATCTTCATGTTCACTACCCTCATTATATAGTATTTCCATAATAAATACAGATGTTTTAGTCAACCTTACACTTTCACTAATGGTAATAATAAAGATTGTTAATTAAGATTTTACAACAATCGTAGAAATTGAGATGTTGAAAATTATAGACTAAATACGGGGCCTAGTTATAGTCATGGTCCTATAAGAAGATGGGTCCCCAGCAATGGGTTCATTTTCAAAATTTCGATTTTTCCTGCTTTGGGCAAGGCAGCAACCTAGTATACAGCTCCAGCAGGAAAAATGCTCTTGAAATACTGTTTGCAGGTTTCATTGACAGTATTGAAGTCATTGATGTTAGCCAGTGGGTTTTACTACATTAGTGAAGTCATAGCCTGTGGCTTTCAGAACTTCATCCGGGTTGTTAATGGCTTATATGACTTCCCCCGCTACCCCTCCTGCAAAAGCTGTCCACTTGCAGGGTCCACATCTATCTATCCTAAAGTGCAAATAGTCCTTGTCACCTTATATGACTTGCCTGTAGGGGCCAGTGGCCCCTGGAGCTTTCCCAGTGCTGTCCACTCTCTGATCAAAGACAACGTGAACAACTTTCTTCTTCTGCAGCACCTTAGGACGAAGCAGCCCCCACTGCAGCCCCGACCGCAGCTCTGCTCTCATCCCAGCAGACTAAGCTGACAAGTTCAAATCCAAGGAGACATAGATGTTTAGGATAATATATTGGGGCTTAAAAGACTCATTTATACCAATATTAATTAATACTCCTGTATTAATTAATGAAAGTGACTACTGTTCACTTGTCACTTTGCTTGTGGGTCATTACGAAAATGTTAAGATATACAAAAATCAAGAAACATAAAATCCACATGAATAGAAACAAACAAAGTTCTCCCAGCAACACTGATAAGCTGAACAAGTGGAAATTTGCACAGTGAATCAGAAAGGATGCTGTCGACTCTGTTTCTTAGAAGTGAAATAATGAACGATAACACAGTCTGTTTCAAACCTCCATAGTGACCCATATGCTATAAAAAATATAACACATTTATTCAGTTATTATCAGAAAATAAACACTTGTCAAATGAAACTCTCACACTTAGCTTTCACTTTCATCCCTAGGAAAAAGCATGTGTGTTTTAGATGAAATTTCTGTATTTCCTTCCTTATCTAATTTAGAATAAAAATAAGGGGACTCTTGGCTGGTGAAGATAAACATGCGATGTACCAAATATACTTTTTATTTTATATTAAATATTATCTATCTTTAGAGATTAAAAGTTCATGGATTTATTCAATGCATAAAAGGTAAAGAGTTCATTCACTTGTTGGTTAGAATTACATCACTCTATTATTATAAGTAGCAATCCCAAAACACGTTCTAAAATTCAGAAAAATAGCTAGCTATTGAAAGTCAATATAAAGATTATGTTACCAATATTTTATAATCCCCTATTATATGGATGGAACACATATGTATGTGTGTGTGTGTGTATATATATATATGTGTGTGTGTGTGTGTATTTTTTTTTACCATTTTATTCTCTGACAAATTGCTGAGTTCCTGACACATGATATTCATTCTTCTAATATTTTTTAAATGAATATGGAATGTGCACAATATGTCACATAAATTTTTTTATGAGAATGGCTATTGTAGTTATTATTAGTTAAGTAGAGGATGAGAAAATTGATATACAAGGTTAGGTAAGTTTGAAAGTTTGCCCGGTTTGCAAGTCATCCAAAATCATGCCAGTGTGATTTTAAGAACCTGTGTTTTTCAGCTCAAGCTATAGTACAGACCAAGTGGCATGAACAATATAAATGTATTTCTCCTAGTTAGGGAGGCTGATAAGTTCAAAAGCAAGTTTGCAGCACCAGCAGCTCTAGGGTCTGGTGAGAACTGCTTTTCTATTTCCCCTCCTAGATGTTCTTCCTGCTCTGTTCTCATATGGCAAACATCATCTCTCCTAATGTCTCTCTCTCTCTTTTTTTTTTTTTTTAGAGACAGAGTCTCACTCCATCACCCTCGGTAGAGTGCCTTGCTGTCATACCTCACAGCAACGTCCAGCTTTTGGGCTTGGGTGATTCTCTTGCCTCAGCCTCTCCAGTAGCTGGGACTGGAGGGGCCTACCACAATGCCCGGCTATTTTTAGTTGCAGTTTGACCAGGGCCAAGTTTGAACCCACCACCCTCAGTATATGGGGCCAGCGGCCTACTCGCTGAGTCACAGGGGCCACCCCTAATGTCTCTTCTTAAAAGAACAATAATCACATTTGTGAGGGCTGAACCCTTAAGACCTAATTACCCCCCAGTGGTAGCACCTCAGAATACCATTATTAAAGTTATAGGCTTCAGTATGAATTTTGAGGGAACACATACATATATATATATATTCAATCCATAGCACTAAATTTTATCCAAGACAGTTATGCAATTAAAATCACAAATGAGTCTAGAACTATCTCACTCTCTTATCTACTGTCCCCATTTACCATGAGAAAGTAAGGCTTCTATCTGCCAATATTCACCCTGGTTGACCTATTAGAAGAGATAACATGGATTTTAACATCCCCATACCTTTTCCAATTATGCCAAATTCTACCTCTTCTAAACAAATACTCTTTTCAGCATTCTGTCCATTTTGTGTATTTATATATTGCCCTACATATTGATGTGTGTTTACTTATATTAGAAAGTAAATAACATGGATAATATTGATAATGATCCTAATGACCTTGACTTGTCTATTAGAACACTGTGTGTAATTTAGAGTCTCTTTAAGGAATCTGTGTATGATAATCTGCTGGATTCCATCAATCCTAAGAAGTATAGCTTCCAAATGATTTGTCTTCTAAAAGGTAAACAAAATCAACTCTTTACCCTGTTTCATAGGACACGTGCCTTGTTATAGTTATCTAGCCCCAAATGAAAAAGAGCCATATATTATAAGGATACTTGAAGAACAAATTCATTCCATTTGCTTAAATTTCCAGCAAGTATTCTATGAGTTAACAGAGCACCTAATCTTTTCCCTCAGTCCATATTTAGGATACAGTTAAGCTCTGGTGACATAAAACAGCATCTTTATGCAAATTTAACAGTTTACCCTTCATTGAAGCTGAAAAGAGGATTGAATACCTCTTTTGATTTATGTATGTTCTGTAGCTGCGTGAAGAAGAGATTATTGAGTGCTTAAATTTTCTGGCCAGGCTACTACAAATTTCTCACTAGTAAATTTTCAAATACTGGAATTTTATCCTCCACGTAATCTTTATCTGAGACTTTTATTTTTTTAGATAGAAAATAGAAGAACTAAAATTTTAATAGGACTATACCATCTCCTTTTTCTTCCTTAACATTGAAGACTATTAGTGAGCAACTGTGATTGGAGTTATTTCAGTTGAAATGTTACTACTCAAACCCTTTATGTTTTTGGACTTAGATTATTAGGAATTTCCAGGTACATTTGAACAAAGAGAACTACAAATATTATACTCTTATCATTTCATCTTTGCAAACTCAACTAGTATTTTCTTTTAAACCATATCTCAAAAGAGTATGCTTTTCTATAATATTCCCATTGTCTTAAGGGCTTCAAAGATTTTACAAATAAAATATTTAATTATAAGCACAGCATACTAAACAAGTTCCATGTTAGGGAATCAAACTATGTATACCATACCTGTTAGAATTCAATGTTAATGTAATAGATATTTAGATGACAATTATATGAGTGAAAATAAAACACAATCATGTTCAAACTTCTAGTTTTGGAAGTTAAGGCACAAATTCATGTAAAAAAATAAAGTACATTTTAGTTTGACAAAACTGGGAGAAATAAAGCCGTCAAACCCATAGCAAACTCATGTTAATCTATTCTGGAACTTAAATATCAAGAACTTCTAAACATTATGTTTAAAAATGTAATTTATTTCCCATTTCTTTACTTTGTTTTTGCTATAAAATTCCAAATACTTTATATACTTGTTGCATATATTGAATTTAAATATTTACAGTATTTAGCATTCTAGGTACTCATTTTTAAGAAAATGAATTTTAAGTAACAATCTGACGATCCTTTAATTTTATTTTTTGAACGTTACATGATGACTGAAGCATCTTCTAATTTATTCTTATATCAACCATTCCATAACAAATAAAAATATTTGTACACATCAGAGACAATGTATATTTGGTCTCATTTATTATATTCTCCATTTAAAATTCAAAAAGCCCATAATAATTTTGTATAGTGTATATCCAAACAGATGTTTAACAACTTAAGTTTAATTATAGGATAATCAGTAATTATAATTAAGCACTCAATATCTCTCTCAGTTTATTTTTTACTATATTCCTGCACTTGAAGTATAGAGTTATTTTCCTCAGTATACATAGCACATAGAAAATTAACTTTTTTGAATTAATACTAAATACCTAAAGCCATAAATCTGTTAAAATTACAATTTACTCTGGCTCTAGCTTTGCACGACTTAGAGACATAGAGATAAGTACATCCTCAAGGTTCCCAGAGTGCCGTTGGCCAGATTTCTGAGGTATGTGCCAAGACAGGGGCTCTGCCAATCATTTCAATTGTTTGCAATTTTCATTTCTGCTGACAGTGGAGATGCTTCAGTGAGAGACGCAGGGGTCCTCAAACTTTTTAAACAGGGGGCCAGTTCACTGTCCCTCAGACCTTTGGAGGGCTGGACTGCGGGCCCTGGGATGTGTCGGCTGCTAAGCAGGACAGGCAGTGGTAGCAAAAACACCTGGCAGGCCAGATAAATGTCCCAGGCAGGCTGCATGTTGCCCACAGGCCATAGTTTGAGGACGCCTGGACTAGCGCCACTGCGTCAATTCACAAAACACTTGTATTTCTTAAATACGTCTTTGATTCCCAAGGATTTATTCAGAAGAAGGCAATATTACTTTAGTTGTATTAGGTAATCAAAATTTTAGTTGTACATTAATTAAAAAGTGTGCTTTTAAAAGGAATCTAAAATTGTGCTTAGATTTCTAATATTCTATATTGTTAATTTGTTTTGAGTTAAAAACAATGAACAAAATGTGAATTATTTTCAACTACCTAGAATGTCTCAGTACTATACCTAAAAAAAGTGATGTATGTATGAATTTTTTGTGATCATTTATGAAGACTCATTGATGCAGAGATAAACTTTTAAGTAATTTATTATATTTGCTCATAACTCTTTTTCTGTTACTGTTTTTAAATATTATCTTTCTATTTAAGACCATGCATCAAGGAGCTAATTATTTCCTGCCACAATTCTTATTGCAATCATTTTACTTTTTATCATATTAAATAACTCTAATAATCATTATGTCAGAAATACCCATTGTCTTCAGTAGCTTCCCAGAGCACATAATAGAAATGTATGTGCCTTTTTACAAACTAAATGCGTAAAATTTAAGCAGTCTCTAGACTAAAATGTATAATGTTGGACACTTTTTGCTATTTTAAGCAGTTATATAGCTAATCACAGAAGGTGTGGTTTTTCAATGTTATTCAGTTATTATTTCTGTCAGTATTTGCTCCCTGAAAATCCTTAGAACTTCTCAATAGAGATTCATCTGACTATTCCTTTCAGATATTTGTCTCAGTGTAGGGGCAAGTGTACATCTGTTCTATCACTCAAAAGGCCTGTTTTATAAATGTTTTTATTCTTTGGTTTCTCTCTGATTAAAATATTCCCACAGAAACATAAACACATACAGATTTATAAATAGAAAGATTCTTGGCTCAGCGCCTGTGGCTCAAGGGGCTAAGGCGCCAGCCACATACACCTAAGGTGGCAGGTTCAAATCCAGCCAGGGTCCGCCAAACAACAATGCAGGCGGCAACCAAAAAATAGCCAGGTGTTGTGACAGGCGCCTGTGGTCCCAGCTACTTGGGAGGCTGAGGCAGGAGACTTACTTGAGCCCAGGAGTTGCAGGTTGCTGTGAGCTGTGATGCCACAGTACTCTACCCAGGGGGACAGCTTGAGGCTCTGTCTCAAAAAAAAAAAAAAAGAAATATTCTCTTGGTGATTGTTTTTGTTGTTTTAATGAGCAATAAGACACATTGTCAAATAAGACACCTATTTGGAAAATAAAACTTTCTCACTATATTTTATGAAGACAACCTAGTGTGACTTTCATATTATCACATAATACAATAATTACACTTAGAGAATCAAAGTGAAATATACCTCATCACTTCTCAAATAAAACATATTAATGATAGTATGGAATATAAATAACAGCAAACACAAAACACTGATTAGATACCCTTAACTCCTAACTACAGCTTCTTCTCTTACTGACTGGAACATGAAAAATTACATCTACACCACTTCTCAACCCTTACTTATAAATAAATGCTATATTTTCATGAGCCTTTATTGATAAACTTACTGTATTACTTGGTAAAATTATAACTGAAGCTAAATATGATTTAAAACCTGAGAGTGACAAGACTAAGCAATTTATTTCTTACTTAAAATTGTTGAAAAGCCAAACACCAAAGAAAGACAAACTCTTAATTATCCTGAAAAGCGTTCAAAAGCCTAACACCAAAGACAAATTCTTATTATCTTGCTATAGAATTAAAAATATGATCTGGCCTTTTATTCAGACGTTCTAGGTATAAATTTTGGTGTCACAAGTTATAACTATTAACCTTGAAGACATTACTTAAAATTTTATGTCTCGGTTATATCATCTTTAATATAGCATAATAACTAGTTACCTGCTGGGGACTTGTGGTAGGAACTTAATTAACATTTTAGAAGTTCTTCTTGCAGGGAGAATGGGGACAGAAGATCCCATTCTTGACAAGAGAAAACACCCCCAGAAAAGGGTTAAAAACTGAGAATTAAGCTGAGCAAGGCAGAATAAAAACAATTTATCTAGCTTACTTTTAAACTAACAGTTAAATTACTTGTCTGAGCAGTTTCTGCTTTTACTAGAAGCCTAGCCTGTAAGGGATACAGCTTGCAAACCCCCCTGCTGGGTCTGTAAACACTATGAAGAACAATGGCTACAGCAAAAGCTGCATGCAAGGCCTGGGAAGAAACATTAACCAGTCAAAGCAAATACCCATTATGGGGATTTGTATCATGGCCAGGGTAGAGATCAAGGGGACAGCTTCAGCCCTGAGATACATGCAGGAGGGCTTATACCCTAACCATGGAGGAAAATGCTTCTGGGTGGAGACAAGGAGAAAATACCCTCTTCCCACCAGTTCTTCAGAGGAGAACTGACACCACCACATCTACTCCTCAGAGAAACTAGAGGGGTCTAACCTCCCCGAAGGAATCTGCGTACATGACCACACAGGAGGCTGCCCCTGCACAGAGCTCAGGTTCTGAACTTCTCAAGGCTGCCCAGACCCTTAAAGTTAATGATTATAGCTAGAATAAGAACTAACTTGGTTACTCAGAGAAACTGCTGACATTTTTGTTCCCTTCCTCAGCTTGCCCTTTTGTCTAAAATAAGAAAATAGCCTTCAATGACAGGTGGGTGGAAGAAACACTCAGGGCCACTTGTGAAAGCCCCACAAGCTAGCAGTAGTCCCTTGGGTGCCACTTTTGAAAATTCTATTCTGTGTGTCCTGTCTTTTTCTCTTTCACCACTTTTGACTTCATTATTTCCTCAGTCAATTGCCGCCTGCTCCACGGGTCTTAAATGACTCTGCCCCTGGGGTGGTACCCCAGCACTACTAATGTATTTATCACATATTATTTGCTCATAAATGATATTTACAATGTTGTTTCGATTTCTAGGAGATCATTCAAAGAATCAAGGATGGTAAGGACAGAAATGAATCAGAAATATAAGGAACAGATCTAAGATCTAAAAGGGCAGAGTATTCTAGAACTAATTTATATGTCTCCCTATATCTGGTCAGCCACAGTTCCTGACTCCTGGGTAGTGATGCTGCCTTGATGGCTTACCCTGTGTCTTGTCTCGTGGTTGGAAAGTGCTAGCTGCCACCCTTGTTGCTTCATCAACAAACACTGAGGAGTTTTTAACCTTCCCCAGAGGTGTGGGCAGAACTCAGTCTTGACATCTACTGTGGCTGTCACAGTGGGAGGCCAATAGCTCTAGGCCTAAGTCTAACCTGCCCAAAATCTGTTCAGAAAGACCTATAAATGTCATTTGAAAGTGGTAGTGGGTTAAAATGTCCCCTGTGACAAATTTCAGAGACAGGAGATTGGGAAGAGCCAATACTCTGCCTTTATAGATTGGGAAAAAAAAATTCTCACTCATCTTTCTTCTATATAACTTTTCTAAAATGTTCTGGTTCCATGTGGCCTTTCTGAGTATAGTCTGTGTCACTGAACCCGCTTTTTTGCTTGTTAGAAAATTAGAAACCCAGTGATGTAACATTTTATACTTGAGTTTCTCCTTCTTCTGATTTATTTTTCTTTCCTTTTAATTTTTCTTCCCTAGGGTTGTGCTTCTACTCCAGATAAAGCAAGACCACCTAAAATTCTCCTCAAACTTAAAAAAAATTGGTATGTATGTCATTCATTTTGCCTTCAATCTGGATTCAGGTCCACAAAAAAGAATTAAATAAATGATTCTTTCACTTGACACTCATTAAATTATTTATTCCTTCTTAATGTATTTCTTAAATTCCTATTATAAGGACAAAGTAGCTAGAGGTCTCTTGAAACTTTATGCAAACCTATTGTTCAAGGACTAGTCAAAACGGCAAGAGTAAATCACTTAACCCTCTATATCAACAATCTTTAAAGTTGTAATTGAATCAGTATTATTCATTATTTAAAACTCTTTGAGAAAGTAGAAAAAGTTATATATATATTTGAGCATAATTTTAACCAAAATGATAGTATTTAGTAATAAAAGGTAATATTAAAAATTGTAACATAATAGAATTTTCTGAAAAAATTTAGAGACAAAGATCGTACAATCATGATAGTTAAGAGACATGCTTTTTTTTTAACAGACAAATATCAGATTAAAAAACACCATGTTCCAAATGTGTGTATATAAATCTAGTACATAAACTTCCAAATGCATTTCCACATGAAGATAATATTCATAAAGTTTAAGCCACCAGATAAACCAAAATAAAAACAAAATCATTTTTATGAATATATTATTGGAGAATTCAATATGAGATAGCAAGAAAATTCTTTCACTATAGACTGTAATCAGAAGATCATAACTTTAGTTTTTCCAATTTTTCTAGTTACCAGGGAATATTTTCTAGTTACCATCATAAATTTCTCATGTGCTCATTGATTATGACTATGGAGGATAAAGCTAGTGACCTCAAAAAAACCTGTGCATGATAATCTATGAGATATGTAAAAAATGTTTATTTTCCTTTCTGACATGTCTATTGTGTGTTGAATAATGAATACATCATATGATAATGAATATTAATATATTCTGTACATGCATTACGAATATAAATAACATATAATAACATGTTGATAATATCTAGAGAATAAAAATATATTGATGATATTGTAGGCTCAGTCTTTTCTGATTCATTTTTTTCATGCATAGCATTTCAGAATTTAGAAAACAAAAAAGAAAAGTAATTTATACACTTCTGCATTAGGACATGGAGAAGTCATATTATTAATAACTAGTTACTGGTGGTAATGGTTACCATTGGGTTAGGGGAAAAATATTATATTTGAACTTCAATTCCTAAGTATGACATGGTTGGCAATGGCAAATAGCACTATTTTTTTGTTTGCTGCCTGGTTTCATTTTCATATATGGAAGAATTTTGTAGGAGTATGTAGTAGAAGAATACAAAACATTGAAGACAGGTTAACAGCATGAATGTAGCAAATAGCAAGCTTTGAGGTTATATTTCACACAGAGAAAGGAAAAAGAAAAATTAATTACATATTTACTACTATCTTCTCACGGCAAAGTAAACTGAGATAGTTACGGTCCCCAGAACTTCTTAGGAGAACCAGTCCCTCAACTAATATATGTATATATTTTCTGCAAAGTCTGTATTATACACCTTGCCCTTGATATTTTAATTCTAACAGAAGAGAAAAGGAAGTTTTCTGTCAGTTCACAGGAGGTATTGATTGCCGTCACTAGATATTTCTTGATAAGCTCCTCCAAATTTAGGTTGATAGGTATTTAAAACTGCTTTGGGACCATTTACTGAAGAACATCTTAAGAGAAAATATCTTATGCAAGCCATATATTCAGTTTATGACTACATAGTTGCATATTCCGACTCTCTGAGCAAAGTGAATTAAAATATTTAAGCTACTTTGCATTTCCATCTCATCTACCAGGTGTTCAGGCATCCTGCAGGAGCTTGAGGAGTCTATTTGTATGTATTATAAAGTTTAAGTATTATACAGCTGTGGGTACACTTGTTTTTTTTTTTCTTACCCATTCAACTAGGTTTCTATCCACTTCCTAAATTCTGTAATTGCATCAGGCATAAGGGATGCAAGGAACAAAACACTAAATGAAGCAGTATTCTGTATATTTGCAAATGTAAAACAGATGTGCAGTAAATATTGTGAGCTTTGAATCAATAGGATACCATATAAATACAAAGAAACGAAAGGAGAGATATAATTTGTCAGTGATTTTTGTTAAATCTCTCATTAGTAATGGAGAAGCTAGTTTCCTTACTGGATTTAATGAATAGCTTCTCACACGTGGTTTTACTCCTGAGCAGCAGATAGTCTGCACATGATAAATACAAGCAACATTTACAAAGAAAAGGCATACGTAGTCATTTTAAAAATGAAAAATATTTAAAATAATTATAAAGACCTGAAGTTAATGTTGGAACATATTTTTGTAAAAGAAATTTCACAATTTTTGAAATATATTAATAATCTCAAACTATTTACATAGTATAATTTACATTTCAAGCTTCTGTTAACACAAATAATTTCATATTAGGAAACATATTAAAGCAAAACTAATTGATAATGTTTTAGAGAAAAGATAAAGAAAGATTGCACATTTCCCAGATTGCATCTTACCCTTTGCTTTTCAAAATCTGATAATGGCATCACCTTGTATTGAGTGACTCACCATCAACATCCTCTTCTCTCTCATCACTTTCATTCCATCACTGTGATCTACTGAAGCTATACCGAACAATTTATGTTAAAAGCTTCTAATTTTCTATCTCCATTTGTTGAGATACTTGCATTCAATTTCTTGGCTTACTGTAAACCAAGTCTTAATCATTTATCTACATTTGTTTCTTTCTACAGAAATTCATACTAATCAGCATCATCTAATTACTATTCTTGACAATATACTATCTTTGCTCAAAAATCTTAAAATGCTCTCCATTTTCATATGAGGATTATCTTCCTTGCCCCAAATTAGCATACATTCTTTAACAATGCCACAATTGTTTACAATATTATAAAAATATCTGTAAGATGGGTGCAGGGGCTTACACCATTTATCCCTTACCCTCAGCACACTAAGGTGGGAAGATTACTTGAAGACAAGAGGAGTTTTAGACCAGGCTAGCTGACATAGAAAGACCCCGTACCTACAAAAAATAAGAAAAATTAGCTGAGCTAGTTACTGTAGTCCTAGCTACTCAGGAGACTGAGGCAGGACAAACACTTAAGCCCAGGAGTTTGAGGCTATGATGAGCTATGATGATACCACTGCATTCTAGCCTAAGCTATAGAGTGAGATTTTTTTATATAAAAAAAGATATATATATATATATAATTTGTAAATTAAACATTTTCTGAAAAATAGAGTAATTATCAATTCCTAAATTAATTACTGTGTTTTCCCAAAAATAAAACCTACCCCCAAAATAAGCCCTAGCAGGATTTGTATGCATTTGTTAAATATAAGCCCTACCCTGATAATAAGACCTAGTATCTGCATAGCCACGCCATGTATTTTGGCATGGAGAGGAAGATACCCCCTGAAAATAAGCCCTAGTGTGTCTTCTTGAGAAAAAATAAATATAAGACAGTGTCTTATTTTGGGGGAAACATGGTATGGACTTAAAATATTTCTCCATCAAATTTCTATGTAGCTCTTTTATTATATAAATCACTACTTAATTTTCCACTCATCCCTGTTTTCTCTACCTTATTTTTGTCAAATTTTGCATTTTAAATTTATCAGGCTTTTTATTATAGTTTTAAAAATGGATGTGAGGTATTTGTATTGATTTTTAGCTTGAGAAATACTACACATAGTATCACATATATATATACACAGGAGGAGGAATAGAGTTGTTATTATCCTAAGTTATTCTGATTCATAAATGGATGCCCACCTATCTTAAAATTTGGTGCTTTAAAACAAAAATTTCATTCCCTGTCACAATTTTGGATGTGAGAGTTAGGAATGTGGCCAGGGCTCTGCCTGATGATGCCTTTGTTTCATGGCATCAAGAAAAATCACACAGTGGAGGCTGGATGGGTCTCACTTGGGAGTTCTGAGGAAGTTTTCCTCATATACATAGTGTGGTTTTGGAGATGATTTTAAGGCCTAGATAAGTTGGACCGTTGACCTATGCCAGAGCATGTGAGCATACTTAAGGGGAAAGTCGTATCTTGATGTGCTTGCATTGTTAGCAACAATGATTAAATAAGCTTAAAATCAATATACAAGTGTTAGTTATAAGTAAGTTAGGAATTAAATTAAGAGAATGATTGCAGAGGACAGGCAAAGGAAAACAAACAAGAGAGAAGCAGATGTGGAAAACCCTGAATCCGGTGGAAAACTCTGAATCCGACGCAAAACCTGCTGCCGGAAGCCTGATGACTTTAAAACTCCAGAAGCATCCAGCTGAAACTTCAGCCCTCCCCAGTACAACGCCCAGCTGAGGAGGTCTCTAAACAGGTGAGACTTGCAGAGAAAGGTGGGGCTATTTGCCCTGAGAGAGGAAGTGCTTTAGTAAAGATAGATTATGTAGAATGTTCAAACTTTATTAAAGACCCATAAGATTTGCTCTGGAGATAAAATATGTCTTTGGTTCTGTCACCTCCGTATGACCAGAAATGTCTGTTTGCCTGAGCAACAAACTTCTTGAGTATTAATTGTCACTCCTGTGATTTTGAAGGGACCCCCGAGGCCAGGGTAGACTCCCACCTCATGAAACAGACCACCTGCTGGGAGACTTTTCAGGCAGGGATTTTCCGAGCACTGGCTGACTGACTACACTCTGGGGACTCCCTGGGTGCTTGGGGCGCCTGGGACTTCCTGGGTGCTTGTGGG